>WYDI02031086.1:5200-22010 GCA_009867235.2 Psittacus erithacus | reverse complement strand
CCCCATCCCTGGCAGTGTTCAAGGCCAGGTTGGACAGGGCTTGGAGCAACCTGGTCTAGTGAAAGGTGTCCCTGCCTGTTGCAGGGGGTTGGAACCGGGTAAGCTTTGAGGTCCCTTCCAACACAAACCAGGCTGTGATTCTGTGATTCCTTCTCCCTTCCACAGCCCCACAGAAACCACCTCGTGCCCACCTGCACCACAGCATCACTTTTATTGAGTCGAGGTCTCTTTGCTTTCTGCACATATAAAATACATTTAAAAATGCCATCGTTTGTAAACAGTGAGGGGAGCAGTAAGGAAGAGAAACAGCCACAGCACCTCTGTACCCCCTGCCCTCAGCCACCCAGACCCCTCAGGGGGACTGAGGAGCCCAGTGGCTCCCAGGGTGACAACCAAAGTTGTGGGACTCTGTGTCTGCCTCCACTTCAGCCATGGGACCAAAAGCCAGAGCCACAGAACCCACCGGGTAACAAACACCACTCTGCCTTGATAGAGGATGGGCACTGAAAGGCACCAATGCACTCGCAGCTGCTGCTGAGCTCCATGGGAGGTGGCGCTCTTCTCCCCATGACCAGGAAGAGCAGTCTGCAGGTGGGGTAGGCATCCCCTTATTTTGCCATCCAGAGGGACCTGGTTGGGCTGGAGAGGTGGGACAGTGCAAACCTCATGGAGTTCAATAAGACCAAGTACACGGTGGTACACTGAGTAGGGGCAGTCCCAAGCACAAACACAGGCTGAGGGAGACTGGATTGACAGCAGCCCTGAGGAGAAGGACTTGGACAAGAAGCTCGCAGCCTTCACAGCATCCCTCAAACACTCATGCTGTGCTTGGGGCTTTTCTTCCTCCTTCTCCAAGGAGGCGCCAAGCCAGGTTTTGCACTAAGCTGGGCTGGACCCTCATCACATATGCAGCAATAGATACACATGAATTCCTCCCTCCCCCAGGGTTTTAGAAGCCAAGCAAGGAACAAGGAAACTTAAAGACTGAAAAAGAATGGTTTGCTGTTGAGGTTTGACTTCCCCAGCTGAATCTTCAGCTGGAGGAACTGCTCAACTCAGGAAAAGCAGATGTGAAACTATAATCCAGACAGGCAACAGAGGGCCAGCCCAAAGCAACACCAGCCACAGAGAGTGTAAACCACCAAGGGAACAATATAAAATGGATCAATACTGACTGCTTTATCCCCAAAGCATCCCTTAAAACCTATGCATGGCCCAGTTCCATTCCCTGGACACCTCCTGGAAGAACAGCATTGGAAATCTGGTGAAGAACTTTTGCTCTTGCATAGTATTTTTAGTAGGTCCATACAGCAACAGCACCTTCTCCACCAAGTGAGTACCCCTGGCAAGGAGAACACTGCACTGGTGTGTCCAGGATCGTCCTGATCCTCCAAGAAAGATTCAGGCTGAAGGCAACATCCCACTTAGTAACAGAAAGTGCAGCCTAGGAGGAGGGAGATACAAGAATAAGGGCAGGAGACGGGCAAGGTGGGCCACAGGAAAGCAGAGTTCAAACCAAGCACTGACACACAAGAGGAGTAGGGGCATGGTGCCCTGCCTGACAAACATGGCTACTAGCTCCCTTTATGAAGACACACACTCTCCTTCCAGTGTTGGGAGAAGGAGCTGAAGCTGTGGAGAGGAGCCTCACCAGCATGGGGGTAGTACACGGAGGAGAGCAGCATGCCTTGGCAAACCCCAACCGTGATCCCTTAGTGATTTCTAAGGTAGTGATATCTACCCCGAAGGGGCAGAAAGGGGTTGACCTGGACTTCAGGTCTCCTTGTAGTGATGCTCTGGCTTCACCAGGGAGTCAGGCATGAGAGGAGGAGTCTGATGGCCTGGTGTGTTAAGACGACAAGATGCAAACAACCACAGGGCTCTGTCAGCCAAGCCACAGATTACAATGTTCCTCTTGGATATTTCCAACATCACAACCTGTTTTCTTCCGATTTCCCTTTGGTCCTAGGGGAAAGCTGCATCCCCTCAGCAGCAGCAGTGTGGTTGAACGTGGAGGAGGAGTCAGGCTGTGAGATCCACGAAGATGGCATTGGCAGTGGTCTGTCCAAAGATGAAGGCTCCAAGGGTGACCATGAACACCCCATAGCTGACTTGGGCCCACCAGCTGTGGACACAGGACAGGCTCTGTTTACAGGGCACCTTCACCCCAATATCCAAGAGGGAATAGGGAAGAGAGGAAGCACCTTTTGTTTACCTGATTGCCCTGGTTTCTTGGATCTCAGAGAGCTTGGCTTGAATCAGGCAGAGCCCTGAAAGGCAGGGGAGTCAAATCAGACCCAGCTGAGGACTGAGCAGACACCCTACAAGCCAGAGACCCACACTGCACATTACAGAGCAGAAACTTTGGGCAAAATATTTGGGCTGCCAACTGACCTGACACCAGTTTTGTCTTTCTCTAAAGACCTTCTGGTTCCTATGTCTCCATCCTGCTCCATCCCTCCCCAAGACACAAGGCCAGGAGACCTCCGCTGCCCCTATAGCATCCCAGATGCCCTACCTGGGAAGACAAAAATGAAGCAGGCAGCCAAGCCCCCGATAACAGAGATGACTTTGCCGATGTCGGGGATGAAGAGAGCCAAGAGGAGTGTCAGGAGGAACCAGCTGATGGTCTGAAGCAGGCGCCTCCTCCGCTCCCGAACCACGTCCTCCTCCACCGTCACCCCGGTGTAGCGGAGCCAAAGACCCTCCAAGACAGCCCTGTGGGCACAGACCCATGGCAGGGGTGTTTTCCACGCTGCCCCTCCTGCCCACATCAGCCGCTTTCCTTATCCCAGCACTCACCGACCACAGAAGTGCAGGATAGGATAGGAAGTCAGCACACAGAGGATGATGAAGGCCCGGGCGAGGGCAACGGGGATGTCGTTGGAGGGGTAGGACATCAAGACATCCTGCTCCACGCCGGCTCCAAAGGTCAGGAAGCCACAGACACCTGATGGGAAGGGAGCAGTCAGCAGGGGATGGGGACAAGCCTCCTGCATGTATGTCTGAGAGACCAGACTTCGATGAATTTGGAACAGGGCATATTGTAGATGGGCTCCCTTCCATTTCTACTTTGTCCCTCTGCTGACCGAAGGGTCATAGAATCATAGAATGTTTTGTACTGGGAGGGACCTTAAAGCTCATCCAATTCCAACCCCCTGCCATGGGCAGAGATACTTTCCACTAGACCAGGTTGCTCCAAGCCCCATCCAACCTGGCCTTGAACACTGCCAGGGATGGGGCAGCCACAGCTTCTCTGGGCAACCTGTGCCAGGGCCTCAGCACCCACACAGGGAAGAACTTCTTCCCAAGAGCTCATCTCAATCTCCCTGCCCCCAGCAGCTCACAGCCCTCTGAGGACCATGCTACACCCTCAGAGCACTCCCTCGCTTACCAGTGCCTGTGTAGACGAAGAGGGCAATCACCATGGCCGCTGTCACCACTGCCCCCCAGGTCTTTACCTCCGGCTGCTTCATGCTGTTGAAGACGGGCACACTGCTCACGTGGCACTGCCGGGGACATGGAGAGAGAGAGCGGGGACATGGGCGGAGCCAGAGTCATGGCGTGCCATGGAGGATCCCACTTGTGATCCCCCCAAGGTTTGTTGTGGTGAGTCCCCCACCCAGATGGCCACAGGGTGGGAAGGGGAACACTAGGCTTGTGGCCTTACCTGGAACCCAAAGCAGATGGTGGGCATGGCATTGAAGACAGCAGTCCAAGTGGAGGGGCTGGTGGGAGACAAACATTCACCAGTCAGACAAGGGCCCCCCGCAGTGCCCCAGAGCGAGATCATAGAACCACAGAATCAACCACTTTGGAAAAGACCTTCAAGATCAAGTCCAACCACTCCCCAGCACTGCCAAGGCCACCACTGAACCATGTCACTGAGGGCCTCCTCTGTACGGTTTGTGAGCACTTCCAGGGACGGTGACTCCACCACTGCCCTGGGCAGCCTGTTCCAATGCCTGAGCACCCTTCTGGGGAGAAATTGTGCCTAACATCCAGTCTAAACCTCCCCTGGCACAGCTTGAGGCTGTTTCCTCTTGTTCCTTGGGAGCAGAGACCAGCCACCTCCTTGCTCCATCCTTCCCTCAGGCAACTGCAGAGAGCGACAATATCCCCCCTGAGCCTTTTCTTCACCGGTGTGCTCAGTGATGGGCTCAGTCCTCTGCTGTTACTGTATCCCCCCATGCCAGGATAACACCTTTGCAGAGAGCGAGTTTTTCTGGGACTTGGCACTCCCTGCAGACCAGGACCTTTCACTGAAAGAACCAGTGAAAACTGAAGACTCACAAAAATAAAAGTATCAGTAAATACATAAGGAACTATTTGGGCAGCGCCAAGAACTGGTCTCAACCTTGCCTGCCCTAAAATTCCCACTGCCTGCACTGGGTCCAGAAATGTCCCCACACCAGGAAGGAGGGGACAAGCCACAGGGGCTGTGGTGGCCAGGGGAATAACCAAAATCATCCTAAAATAGGCACAGCTGTTGTTGCTGGGCACAAGCACTGCACAGGGAACTCTGCGCACAGCTGTATCAGAGTTAAAAGTCAATCTGTGCTTCTCAAGACCTGTGATGGAGCTTTAGGGATCTCCAAGAGGACTCTTCCTCCTCCATCGCCTCCTCTGAAGCACCCAGTGAGGCAGCCACTTGGGAGCTTCTGGCAGCAATGTGCAGCATCCCCAGGTGCCAGGGTGGGACTCGCGAAGGATTTGTCACCAGCCTCTGCAGCCCTCACTCCTGCACCCCTGCCTGGCTCTGCAGTGCTGTGATGGCCACTGTCACCACTGTGACTCTTGTGCTCACCTGGTGGGGATCTCCACAGGCACCAGCTCCTTGTCAGGCCAGATGTACTTGATGATAATGACTGCCATGACATACCAGGTGCCAATCACGCTTAGAGAGCTGCGAGAGAGGACAGGAGGCTGTCAGCATGCTCCCTCCCTGCTCCATGGAGGGGTCTTGTCCCAGCATTTCCAGCCTCATCTTCCTCCCTGCACAGCCACTCCAGCCCTCCCATCAGCACCAGCCCTGCTCTCCCTTCCCACGGGAATATGCCAGACACCATCACCCCTGTCCCCAGAGCAGATGCTGATATAATCCTGCTGCAGGAGACTTGCCAGCAAGGGGATGGGCTTGCTGGGTTTTGAGCAGGAGAAAGAGGTAAGTGTTAAAAAAGTGACACTCCTCAGTAGTCCTGGTCCAGCTCCAGCAGCCAGGTTACACCAAGATGCTTGGTGGGGCTGGCCTGCAGATCCCCATCCTGGGGACCCTTACTGGCTCTGCTTTCTGCTGGATAGCCACCTCCAAAGATAGGATACAATGCAGCTGAAAGCAGCTCCCCCCACATCCTCCAGTGAGCAGAAGGGAGGGACACAATGCCCAGAGTATGACACTGTGGCTGCACAGTGCTCAGCAGCTTCTGTGCTTCCCAGACTGGGAAACAGAGGCACAGGAATGTGAAGGAGATGTCCAACCCCTCAGGCGCTTGTGGCAGGCAGATACAGCACTAGAACCACAATGTTTCCACTCCCCATCCCCTGGAGTGGTGTTTAGATGGGTGCTGGCTGACCCCAGCCCCAGAGGGCTCTCCCCACCCACCTGGCATATTTTTGGAAACCGATCTCCTTGGGGATGGAGAGGGGCAGAATGAGGAGGAATGCCGTGATGCTGATGGTGAACTTCCGGTCTGTGTACCATTGACTGCTCCCAGCTTCCTCGGGCTCCGTCACCAAAGCAGCAATGACTGTGGGGACAACTGGAGCAGTCAGGTTGTCTCCTTCCAGCTGAAGGGATAGCAAGTGGTTGGATTTGTTCCCCCATGGGACACACTTACTCTTGTCCTCCTGGTCTCCAATGATGATGAGGAAAGCGATGCAGGTGCCGAAGGTGTAGACAGCAATTGCCACCTCACACAGCACACCAGGCACCTTCCCGCAGACAGCCCACACCACCTCCTGGTAGGTGCGCTCATTGCTGGCCTGCGAGCAGTATGCCAGGATGACCAAGCCTCCAATGATGAAGATCAGCATGCACTGCAGTGGGGAAAACAAGGAGAGGACACTGAAGCAACAGCATGACAAGGTCCCAAAGCCACGCCAGGCAGCCACCCCCCACACACTGAGCACCTCTGGTGTACACCACCCCACAGCTCTTCTTCCCAGGAGCCAGGCCCTTCCCCAGCCCCTTCTGGGGCTCCATGTGCCACCCCATGCCCCTTCTCAGGGTGGGGCAAGGGACCGTCCCTTCTCCACCTCTCACCATCTGCAGCGCGATGCCTGCTGCCACGCCGCCGGCCATGCTGAAGGCAGCAGGGAAGTTGAGCAGCCCAGCCCCGAGAGCAGCATTGACCACAATGAAGACAGCTCCCAAAGCTGATGTGGCCCCCAGACCATTCCCTTGGCTCTCTCCACCCTTTGGCACTGTCTCCACGCTGGGGCTCTGCAGGAGCCTGGCCCGTTCCCCAGCATCAGCGCTCCACTCCCAATCCTTGTAGTCACTGTTGATGCTCCCGGTGCCCTGAGCCATTGTCCCTCCCAGGGTGGCACACACGCCACCGTTCATGTCCCACTAGTGCTCCTGCACCAGGCTCAACCGGCTGCCTTGAGGAGGGTTCTGTGCCAGTGCTGGCTCCATCAGGTGGGGGGGGATGGGCAGTGAATGGGCAGGTTGGTACAGCAGCTGTGTGAGGTGCTTCACTGCTTCTAGAAGCAAAGAAGGACATGGTAAGTATTAAAGTACTTTAACAAGGGATAACCTGAGCATCAGGCGCACAGTGGAAATGAGTTCCTTGGGTCTCAGCTCAGTGTCACAGCACGCAGGTGTCCTCATGCCAGCAGAGATACAACAGAACTCACCTCTCATTCCCCGAATGCAGGATGAGGAGACCACTGCCACCAGATGGCAGGGAGACTGAGCTGTGGCGCCTGAGAGCTGCAGCCTTGCAAGCAGGACTCACCTTCCTGCAGGCACAAGACCCAGCGTCACGGCTCTTGCTTCCCCATTTCCAACCCCAATTCCTGCAAGCTCTGCAAGAGCTGCAGTGCACGTGCTCCTGGATAAAGGTCAAGGCTGAGCTCAACTGGACAAACCAGGCCTGCAGCATAAACACGGTGTCACCAAGAAAAGGTCTGGCCCCTTTCAGAGCACTCCATGCTGCCACCAGCGTGAGGCGTCTTGGGAGCTTTCGGACCTGACGACCTGGTGTTTCCAGCACCGCAGCCCTCTGGGGTTGGGCAGCGCAGATCCCGTCCAAATGCCGCCGAGCTGGAGGAGACCAACCCTCACAGCCCGGCAGGACGGACCAACGCAGCCGAGGGAAATCTGTTTTTCCCTAGGCAACGTCTCCAAAGACCCCTCCGGACCAGCCCGCCCCTTGCCTCCAGGCTTCTCAAACACCATGCTTGCGCTGGGAATCCTCTTCAAAGCCTTCGGGGAGAGGGGGAACCCCGCAGGCCTGTGGGGCAGGGTCCCCGGCCGGGTGGGTCGGCAACGACTCCGGTACACCCCGACCCTGCGAGCCGGCGCCGCTCCGAGGGTGACTCTGCAGCTCACGTCGCTCCGCTGCGGAAGTGGCACGTCCCAGGGCCGACGGGGAACACCCCGCGAATGCCGCAGCGGGTCGCTGGGCTCCCCGCCCCCCCCGCTCCCGTCCCCCCCGCGCCCCGGACCCGCTCACCGGCCACTCCGCTCCGACCCCGCTACCAGCACAGCAGCCGCTCAGCGCCGACCCCGCCCCGCCCGCTGCACGCCGGGGATTGGAGTTGCGGCTCCGCCCGCAGAGGGAAGCGGCGGCAGGGCCGGGGGAAGGCGGCGCTGCTCCGGGCATGAGCGAGGTGTGAGGTTCGGTGCAACACGGAGAGGCCGCAGCACCGGGGACATCAACATGAACAGCATCAGCCACGGCAGCGGCACGGAAAGCAGTTTATTGCACGAATCGGAGCAAGCAGAGGGCACGGGGCTACGTAAACGTCGTCAAACCGACCAGGGAGACAGGAGGCTCCGGCCCTCGGGCTGTGGGAGCGGCTCCTCTCGGCCCGGCTGAGGAGAACACAGCGGCTCTGGGCAGAAATGAGGACTGCTCTGCTGAATCATGCTGTCATTCTAAGGAATGCTTGCGGTTGGAAGGGACCTCACAGCTCATCCAGTTTCAACCCCCTGCCATGGGCATGGACACCTTCCACTAGGGCAGGTTGCTGCAAGCCCTGTCCAGCCTGGCCTTGAGCACTGCCAGGGATGGGGCAGCCACAAGGCCCGGGTGCAAAGGGGAAAGGTACCAGTCGATGGAGAAATCTAAGGGATTTAGAGTTTATCCCCCCCCATTTCAGCCTCAGGATGAATGAGAAACTTCATTGTGCTTCAGTGGTCAAGTGCAGTGCTCAAAGCCTTTGGGAACTCATACAACACCTACATGCAACCCTGTAGACTTCAACATCAGCTCTGTAACACCAATTCCCACCTGGGGCACTCACAGCCCACCCACCCCATGCTCTTGGGGCACACATGGGAACTGCTCTCCCTCTGCATGGGATCCCCAGGAGATGAGTTTCATTGGCCAGACCAGATCCTCCACACTGGCATGTCCCCAAGAGGGAACATCTGATGTGTGGCAGGGACAGGATCCCAACTGTGCGATGACAGGATGAAGTCCCCAGCTCAACACAGCCATGCACCAATTTATTTGGATTAAAAATCATGAAGAGTTCAGGCACCAGGCCTGAGGGACACTCAGCTTAGGACAGCATGGTTTTCAAGTCATCAGCTCTCAGACCTCCTTCAGGATCTTTCCCTCCCATTTTATACTGTCACCAGCAGTCTGACCAATCCAAGCAGAGAAGAGGGACAGCCCACCATGAAGGTGAACCCCTTGGTTCATGGCTTTGGGGCCCACCACAGGCCTCTGCTCTGCAGGGAGGGCTGCTGGGGTTGGGATGGGAATGGGAGAGGCAGACTGACAGTGGCTTTCAGAGAAGGTTCTTACTGGGAAGTGAGGATGAGCAAGTGTTTCACCTCAGGGTACATGACTGAAGTCAGAACGGGGCAGGTTTAGAGGAGGGATGCAGCTCTGCCCCACACCCCAATGCCCCTGTGAGTTGCACCTGATTCCCAGATAGAAAGAGCGAAGTAGTGACTGAGCAGATTTTCGTAACAGGCAGTCCTCAGAGCTTTGGTGCTGCCCAGCCTTGGGTGAGGAGGATGGAGGAGGATGAAGCCCGTGGGCAGCAGGGACTGTGAGGAGGTCAGAGAAGCGGGTCTGAGCAGCCCTTCCACTCAGCCTCCCATATCCCCTTCCTGCTGCCTCACAAAGCCACCTCCTGGAGAACTGAGCATGGGGGAGCCTCTGGTGCCTTCGCTGGTAGGATGGCAGTGTGAAGCTGGAGCTTCCTCCAGCTTGTGAGGGTGCTGGGGCTGATGAACTGCAGGGGAGAACAGCTTTGATGAGCGGGAGCCAGTAACGACGTCCCTGCTCCACTCTGCAGGGTGGTTTTGACTAGCCTTCTACAACTTATCTACAAGATACATTCAGCAGCGGCGTCGAGTGCTGTGCTTAGAAGTATTCTGCTTCTTTCCCTCCCCATCTTCGACTGGTGGGGAAGGAAAGCCACCAGCTCCAGGGCACACCTCTGTCTTTACTTTGTGACTTGATGGATGGCATGAGCCAGGTACCCTACGTTGCCTGATGTAACTCCTGCCACAGAGATTCGCCCATCTTTTGTCATATAGATGGAGAACTCCTTGATCAGACGTTCCACCTGGGGTGAAAGAGCACAGGTCAAACCACAGGCCAGCCTCCACAGTGTCAACAGAGGGCAAACTCACAAAGCTTGCCAGAATTGAGCTCAGCCTGGGTGCCAGCATAGTACCCACCTGCTTGGAGCTACTACAGTTGCCCAGAGAGGTGGCAAATGTACAATCCCTGAGAAACATTCAAGGCCAGGCTGGATGTGGTTCTGGGCAACCTGATCTAGTTGAAGATGTCCCTGCTCATTGCAGAGGGGTTGGACTAGATGAACTTTGAAGGTCCCTTCCAACCCATTCTGTGATTCTATGACTCTAATGGGGAGCCAGCTTCATGCCCCGTAAACCAGGAGAGATGCTGCTCAACTCTTGGGCAACACATGAATGCTGCAGATATTCAGCCAGGACAGTCACCTCGCTTGAGCTACTTTAAGGTCACCTCAAAGTCGCACCAAGTGACTGCTTCCTTTGACAAATTAAGCAGGCTATGTTTGCTTTCAACCTCCACAAGCACAGCACGGAACAGAGCGAGACCTGGGTCCCCGTAACACTCCAGTGCCAAGGGCTTGGAGTATGTTCCTCCTGGAGGAAGAACTGCTTACCAGGCCTCAATCTGGCATCTGTTGTCAAGATCTTACTGACAAGGCCTGCAAACGACACCTTGAGTCCACAGGAACTAAGTTTACCTGCTCGGGCTTCAGCCCCGTGAAGCAGAACATGCCAATCTGGTCAGTGATATGCTGCCAGTTGTGGGAAGATCCCTCTTTCTTGAGGTTGGACACCAGCTGAGTCCGCATGCCGATGATCCGGTCAGCCATGCCCTTCACCTCCGTGAGCCTGAGAAGCCAACCCAGGAAAAGCTCAGAGCAGGGCTGGGATGCACCTACACTGCTCCCCCATTCCCAACTACAGGGAATCAGCTCTCTTCACCTGGAGAGACCTCATTCAGGGATGCAGATGAGCCATGACCATGGAGTGTGAGCCTGCAGCTCCAGCTGGGGAGCTGCTTCCTTCTCCTGCTACCTGAAGATGACTATTTATTTACTCCATAGCTGTTGGGACACTAAAGTGTAGGTATTTCTCACTTTTGAAAGCTACGGGTCAGCAGGAGGCCTGATGGCAGCACTGCCCAAACCCAGATAAAATAATACCTGCAGACAGATAAAGAACGTAAGGATACCTCCAGGGCAAGCAGACATTCCCTGCTCCAAGGCAGCACAGCTAGGAGACGTCTCTACTTATCCCTGGACCAGGCACAAGCATCAGCCTGCCAAAGGAACCCTGCTATTGGCGAGGCCACAGCACACTGCCAGCCTTTGTTCTGCCAGGCCAGCTGCCCACAGGGACTGACACCAACAGAATGACACCAGGAAGCAGGCTTAGGGCATGAGGGTCACATTCCCAGGTCTTGTTCCCAGGGGGCTTACGCTTCAGTTTCCCCCAATGCCTCAGTCCTTTCCACTGCTGCACAGGCAGCTCCTGCAGCTCTCAATCCTAGGGGAGCTCTATCCTCTCCTTTAGTGTTTTCTGTCTTGGCAACAAAAGGGAAACCTGTTTGTGTCAGGCAGGACCAATCCCAGCTGATGCCAAGACATGAGCAGCAGTGTCTCTGGAGGAAAGGGGCAGCACATAGTTCTGACTGGACCCCTGGTTCTGACTGCACCCTTGAAGCTTACAGCTGCCCAGGACAGCAGCAGGGAGTAAGCACAGCACAGGGCTGCCACAGAGCCCTCACATCTTGTTGCTGTGAGCATTAGGTGTTCCCTCTTACCACTCCTTCCGTATGTCAGGGGTGTTGAGAATGATGGAGGCAATGCGGGCTCCATTCAGGGGTGGGTTGGAGTACATGGGACGGATGAGGATCTTCAGCTGTGACTCAACCCTCTTGGCTTCCTCTGCATTGCTGCAGATCATCGTGAAGGCACCCGCACGCTCTCCTGAAAGAAGGTGATCAGGTCCCAGCCTCAGCCCTTGGATACTCAGGGCTGGGGCAGGACTTATCCAAGTGCCACACAGCTTTAGCAGAGCCCTGCTCTCCAGCAGAGCCTCCACCAGATCCCAGCAGGTGATCTGTGCCATGATCACAACTGCAGGATAAACATGGGCAGCAGAAAGACAGTGGCTGCTAAACCCCAGAGGCAGCCTAGATGAAGCCATCTCCATGCCAACTGTCCTACTCACCATACAGCCCCATGTTCTTGGCATAGGACTGTGATATGAGGACATTGATGCCCTGGTCGATGAAGTATCGCACAGCCCAGGCATCCCGGTTGATGTCCCCACTGGCAAAGCCTTGGTAGGCCATGTCAAAGTACACGAGGAGGTTTCGTTTCTGCCAGCAGAGAGGGGAGAGAGCATCAGAGGAGCTGGACACCCCTCCAGGGGGCAGGGCAGCAGCCTGCTCACTGCAAATCCAGAAGTAGAGCCATTCCCCTTTGCCACAGGGAAGGCAGCCCGAACCCCACAGCTACTCATCATGCATCAAAACAGCAGGTAAAGACCTTCCTGGTGCATTTATGGGATGTGTAGTCTGGCCCAGGAGACAGAAGCAGATTCAGTAGTAATAAGTTATTCCATTTCCATGTCTCCTGTATTATCAGTTTCCACAAAAACCAGTTGGGAACTTTAGACATGTGCCAGCCCTTCCATGACCTCCAGGCAGATAACCCAGTCACCCTGTCCCTCTGCCAGGAGACCTGCAGCCATCTGTAGGCCATGGAGGCCACTCATACTGACCAGTGCGCTCAGACTGTGACTAAAGCAGGCATCCCCAAGCCAAATTTCACTGTCTACAGCTTGGAGAAGCAGCAGGGAGGAGAAGGAGAACAATGAAGGTAGAACCTTCCCCATCTGTTTTCAGCTGAAGCTTGTGAGAGGATACCAGGCATGTGAAAGATCTTGCAGCAGTTTTAATACATCAGCACTGGACGCGCCCCTCCAGCTATTACAGCTCACTCTTTCAACCCTGCTGCTCTCCTTTCAGATTTCCTCACCTGGGAAGGTGCCAGCAGAAAGTCTGATGGTCAGCTAGAAACTATATGGGCGCATTTGTCTGGCCCCTGTCTTCAGTGCAGGAACAGGACACCCATCCTGGCTTCAGGGAAGGGAATAACCTTTAGCATAGCAATGACCATGAGATCCCAGAGATGGTGTTCTCAGGAACAGCACAGTACCCACGGGACGCTGTACTGCTCACCTTCACCAGAGCCGCCACTTCCTTCCATTGCTCCTGACGGGGATCCACCCCAGTGGGGTTGTGAGCACAAGCATGCAAGAGGATGATGCTTTTCTCTGGAATTTTCTAAGGAAGATATTAGAAAGCATGAATTATTAACGATATCTGAGCACTCTCCTCAGCAGCCAAGATGAGACTCTTGCCCCAGACAGCCTAAATGAGCTCTACAGGGCTTCTAGCCTTGATCTGGGGCCTTCACACATCATGCTTAGGCTAAAGCAAGAAGATCACCCATCTTCTCACATCTCATCCCTGCTTTCAGGCATGAAAGGCAGCTTACAGAAATGTCATCCATGGCTCCAGAGAAGTCAAGGCTGCATGTCTTGGGGTCATAGTAGCGGTAAGCCTGCAGTTGCAGGCCAGCATCACGGAAAATAGGTGTGTGATTGCCCCAGGACGGTTTGGGTAGATACACATCACGGCTTGACTTGAAGAACCGTTGCTGATTAAGACAAAGACATAAAGTGTTCAAACATGTTGAACAGATTCAAACTGTTAGAAAACCCTGAACATTCAGCTCTGGTCCTTTCTCTCCTGTACCAGCCAGGGACTCACCAAAAAGCTGGCTCCAATTCGCAGAGATCCAGTCCCCGAAATACCCTGCACAGTGACATACTGCAAAGGAATAAACAAGTGCCCAAGTGTGAGCAGCCATGGTATGATACAGGGAAAGCCCAGTCATTACATCGGCATTGACAGAAGCACACCAAAACGGGGACATGGGGCCGGAGGGGACCACAGTGGTCAGCAACTCCAGTTGCAAGGCAGGGAGCTGGGACAAGTTCAGATTCTCTCCTTGGAAAGGGCTGTTTCGCACCTCAGCTTTCAGAGGAAGCACTTACTTATCCAGGCCTAGCCAGCCTTCAACTCAGAGGCATAAGTACCCGGCCGGTTCTTCCACATTTGCTGGGCACCCACCTAATGAACCATACATCAGACAGTGCTGCCCACCCGTTTCCCATCCTGCTCCTTACCCGGCCGCTCTTGAGAACCTCACTGTTTTCACCCAGAGCCAGTTCTGCAGATGCCCGGGTGAAATCTGCTAGCCCCCCAATGGGCAAGTACTCCTTGTCCATCTTCTTGGACGCTATCACGGCCTCCGCCTGGGAAGGAGGACACACAGTCAACAAGGAAGGCACCACTGTGAGGAGAATGGTGGACAGCTCAAGATCACTTCATATCTGATAGCTCAAAAGGTGCTAAGGTTGTTTTACAGAAGCTTTCCTTCAGAGATCAGGGCTGGTTCCAAGCACTGAGCAGCAGTAAGCATCTCAGATTAAACCTGTCACCACGGGGCACGGTGCCCAGCGGCTACCAGAGCCATCAGTGGGTGCCACTGTCAGTATAGCAGAGCCCAGAAACCCAACACCAAGGGACAGCATCACTTCAAGCCTATCACAAGTCAACACTGCTACACAAGGATAAGTGTTTCTTTGCCGAAGCAGGAATTGTCCTGCAGGAAGATGACACCAGTCCGTTCAGAGAAGAGTCCAAGTCCCTACCTAACAAAGGATCAGAGAGTGGAGGCAAGAACAGCAACAAGGAGCAACGTTCAGGAAAAATACAGCAATAGAGGTACCTGGAGCACTTTGGGAACCTTATCTACGCTCCCAGAGCAGTGGAACAGACCCTGGCAACATTCACATACCACCAGAAAACTGCTCCTGTGCCACGACCCAGGTTCTCTGGTTGTGACTCAGCTGCACTACGTGCTGACAGGGGGAGAAGTGAGAGCAAGGGATGGCTTTAAACCTGACAGTGATGAGAAATATTGACAACACATCCTCCCTTCCTTGCTGGCAGCCCTGAAAGGCTCCACAATCCCCTCAACAGCAGAGTCCACATCCAGCTCCCTGGGCTGGAGTTCTAGCCTGGCTTATGGAGAAACTGGTAACAATGACTCAGCAGAATTTCTAAGACTAATCCACAGAGGGGACAGCATCAGCTCTTTCCTCCCATGTGGGCTGGCCCAGGGAACATCAGCCTATTGAAGAAACACTGAAGTTCAGAGGACAGCTGTGTTGGAGGACTCATTTAAGTCAGCAACAAATCAGATTTACCTCGATAGGAACAGGACATGCATCCCCTGTTTTATCCTCTCCTACTTAACAGCTCTGTTGTAGCTCAAAAGCATTACAACTGCTAAGGAAGACATCCAGGAACACTGTCCTGCTCTGTCAGAAACAAAGCTTATTCTAAGGACCAGCAGGCAACCCTTGCTAAGAAACCTTCCCCCCCCCGACACCCCTAGGTGCCCAACACCTGGGTGTGGCCCTGTCCGGTAGCAGCACCAGGCTCACCTTGCGAACACAGTTCAAGACGTATGGCTTCCCGCTGTCATCCCGGTAAGCCCCCACTCCCAGGTTCATCTTCTTGGAGTTGGTGTCACGCTTGAAAGCTTCTGTCACGCCCAGGATGGGGTCGGGGGGCCCCATCTCCACATGGGACCACCATGAGCTGAAGGGAAAGAAAAAGAAGCTAAGAATCAGGCTTGAGAACTGGCCAGGGATGTGCATCAACATGGCTAGAGGGAAAACCTCAAGGAAAATCTTGGTTTTAAATCCCTGGAAGAGGAGCAAGAAGTATTAAGAGAAATATCCAAGGCAAAAAAGAACCAATCCTTTATGTTCCATGATTTGGCACTGCATTTTATGTTCCAGAATGGGCAAAAAGCTTCAGTTCACTGTGGCTGAAGATTAACTGACCTATGTAAATGACTTAATGCAAGTCATTAACATGTAGATATGGCTCCACTTGTCTCATGTGCTGACATCAGGAAGGCCCCAGGAAACAGAAGCCTTCCCATCAATACAAGGCCGCTTTAAAATTCCTGGAAGGGCTCTTGTGCATGAAGACTGATCTGCTCTTTTTGCAGTATCAGCTAAACCAATGGAGACATTTCCCTTCCCTGCCCTACAAACTCTGCCAAATGCTGTTTTCACAGAAATCAGAGGACACTTTCTTCTTGGTGTGACAAGTGACACCTCGATGTGAAGGCCCCTTCCCTTGCTGCCAAGGAGAAGCTTTGTGCCCCACTCTCCAGCAGCTGCTCTACAAACCACCTGCCTCTGTCCTGTTGGCAGGACATCCTGAAGATGGAGAGGCTCTCTTAATGTCAAGGGCAGACCAGACCATGCTATAAAAAGAAACCTGTTATTCTCTTTGGCCACAGCCAAAGTCCCATTTCCAGGCCTTGCAGGCTTGTAGACAGTACAAGAGAAGCACTGTGGTAGTTTGTAACCTATCTGGCAGACAGCCCCTTCCTGAAGGCAGGATTACTTAAGACAATAACCCCGCATCCTGAGAGCATCCCGACCTATCCAGATGCCTGAGTGCAGCAGGGCACAAAGTGCCCAGCAAAAGGTAGATTGGGTTTATCTCCTCTGGGGCAGGATTCAGTCTTGATTGCTGAAGGAAAAACACACAGCTAGATGGCTCAACATACCAGCTTCACAAAGCTTCGAAGCCTGGAGGAGGCCACCTCACCTGAAGATAACAACCTTTTTAACTAGGGAATGCAGTCCTGGAACTGGATCCTGCCCCAGGCAAGGCAGGCAGCCTGAAGCCACCTGGGTCACTAGAGCCAGGCAGGCTAAGGAAGCACTCACGTGATCAGCAGAACTCACAAAATCAATTTCTCCCTCTAATCTATCCCAATTTTGGGTCTATTTAGACCTGATTTGTTCACAGAATCCCAGAATGTTTTGGGTTGGAAAGGACCAACTCATCCAATTCCAACCCCCTGCCATGGGCAGAGATACTTTCCACTAGACCAGGTTGCTCCAAGCCCCATCCAACCTGGCCTTGAACACTGCCAGGGATGGGGCAGCCACAGC
>WYDI02031085.1:75858-88673 GCA_009867235.2 Psittacus erithacus | reverse complement strand
TCAGCACCCTCCCAGGGAAAAGCTTCTGCCTAAGAGCTCATCTCAGTCTCCCCTCTGGCAGGTTAAAGCCATTCTCCTTGTCCTGTCCCTGCAGGCCCTTGTCAAAAGCCCCTCTCCAGCTTTCTTGTTGGCCCCTTTAAGCACCGGACGCTGCTTTAAGGCCTCATTGGGAAATGCTCTGCTGTATTTTTGGGGTATGAACACCGAAGTGACCCCACAGCCAGAACAGCAAAGTTGTTCTGAACAGCGCGGGTGCAGGAAAAGCAATAATGACAACAACAATACAAAACGCCACTGGATTCCAGCAGCAGCCGCCTCGCTCTGCAGCCTCCAGCCGTAAGCGGCCTCGGAACGCTCTCACACCGGCGGGACGGCGTCGGGGGCAGGCTCGCCGGGGGCCAGGCTCGCCGGGGGCCAGCCTCGCCGGGGGCAGCCTCGCCGGGGGCCAGGCTCGCCGGGGGCAGCCTCGCCGGGGGCCAGGCTCGCCGGGGGCAGGCTCGGGCGCGGAGCGCTGCCTCCCTCTCCCGGAGGCACCGGGGAGCGCAGGCTCGGAGAGGGCGGAGCAGGAGCCGGCGGAGCCGCGGGACACAACCGGCTGCAGCCGCGCGGCGCGCCCTGAGCTCCACCGGGCTTCAGCAGCGAGCGCGGCCTCAGGCACCGCCGAGACCCCAGACCGGCACCGCAGCAGGGTTGGTAGGCGGCACTGTCACCGGCACTGAGCGCGGGTTTGGGGTGCTGGGCCTCTGTACCTTACCGGTACCTATTTCTCCAGAGCAAGGAAGAACTGCAGCCTTTCGGGGCATCAGCCCCCACTCTGCCCTTCACCTCTCCCTCCTATAGCTGCTCTCTCGCATACAAAACCACCAAATTCAGCCCAAAAGAAGCGGAAGACAACACAATTCCTGCTGCTAACACCTTGCTGCACAATCAACATCCTAGTTAAAAATCTCCAAACAAGCCTAAGGCTTTCAGTACACCCAGCTGCCAGATTAGCAACGCACAGTGCCCTAGTCAGTGCTCCACAAACACAGTTTTAATTCCCCTCAAAGGTGTTAGAAGCAAATATAACCCTCCTAAACTAAGAAGCATGTAGCCCTTTGTAGCCACGAATCCCAGCCACCTCAGCAGAGACCAGGACACAGACTGGGATGCTGACAGCCAAAACTCTATCTGTCCAGGGATAAAGCAGTTCACACTATTGGCCACCATTAGCAGATTAAACTTCGTTTAGACACCGGGGACTTGGCATTGTACTGTTATAGGGTAGTACGCTGCAGATGCTAAAAATCAAAGGGCAGGCACCAAACCGGCTATGGAGAGTCGAGGATTTTGCCGCTGAGGCTGGAATTTCAGAGTAACAGACCAAAGGGGGAGCTGCGAGGCAGCCCTTGCATAAGCACTGGCGAAAACTGTCCCTAAGGAACAGCAGAACAGCAAGGGAGAAACGTGACCTGCACGGCTGACAAAGTTTTCTTGTCTCTTTCAAGAGGCCTGCAAGAAGCCTCCTTCTTTAAGATAAATTCTCCAGAAGTTCTGGGGGAGAAATGATGAAACAAAAATTAACACGAATACAGTTAAATCCGTATTTTGGGCAAATACATCAGCAGACACTGGCTGTCTCTTCCTGCTACAGATTAGGGCTTGGGCAGAGATGTGTCCAGGTGGAAATGGCATGGCACATATGCTGCCCCACTAAGAAGGCACCACATTCAGTAATAAGACTTGACCTTCATTAAGGAGCAGTCTGAAAAGAATGCTCTTAATTCTAGATTTCAGCTAAGACCAGCATATCCTCTAACTGTCCATCCTTACCTCCTGCTCCCCTCCTTGAGGTCCATCACAGAACAGGTTACGCTCAAGAAGAAAAACAGTTGCTCTCCTTAAAGTCCCAGCTCCTCCGTGTCCAGCACAGTACGTCTATGCTGCTGGTGATGATGTGAACTTGATGTGGTGACTACCTCCAGAAAGCTACTCAGCTGAATAAGCGTATTTTTAGTATCTGTGACAGCATTTTCTTCACCTTAAAACATTTCCCACCCCATAAAATCACAAAACGCAGATGTGGGAAGGTGCCTCTTACTATCATAAAGCTTCAGTGATGAATCATGGGGAAAACAGCTTCAGAGAATCATGTTTGCAGGAAAGCAAAATGAGCAGGATGTGATTGACAGAGCTCAGTGCTTGTTTAGCTCCTGCTTTCCCTTTCCTTCTTCACTTACCAGTTTATTAATTAAAACAGTGAAGAAAAAGATGAAGCACTCCATCCTTCCCCAAATTGCTGAGTGCAGGCGACTCCACCACCGACAGGCCCGAAGTGCTTTTAGAAGTGCCTTGTGTCAGCAAACAGGGGCAAGTATGAGGAGATAGACTTAGTTCAGGCAAACTGCGGAAAAAACTATTCTGTGTTTTTGGACTGAGAGGGTAACTGCAAAATAAGACATCTGTAACCCATTCTGAATACAAACAGCAACACTAGTCACCAAATTCTGATTCTATGAAACACCTTGGAAGCATTTTAAATGGATATTGCAATTTAACATCAACACTTGTACTGAAATCTCACCTTACCGTCCCATGAAGAGGTTTATCAGCTGCATACTGAGCTGTTCCATCACCTTGTAGCAGGGACATCAGTGACATTCAGCTCGCAGCAACAGTTGGTGTATAGGACAGAAGCGTTCAATTAAGCACTTTATCAGCTTAAATGCAAAGCCAAAGTGGTGTTGGAAGGCAGAGCCACCTCTTGCAGCTCCCAAGACCTTGCACGGCAAATGCGGACACGCATGCTCATACCTGAACAGTGTGCAGGTCACTGGCGTTATGTGATCACTCTATTCCTAACACAAGCACCTGTATCCCAAGCACCAGATCTCTGCAGAAAGTTATTTCCTCTTTATAGGTTAAGTCAAATCTGAATAGATACCTGAAACACGTATCAAGGTAGATCATCCCACCCTAAAGTAATACATCAATCCTACTGGTGAATGGATTTTTTATTGAAAGTGTGGCACAAAACACTTGGCTGAGTATAAATTTATAAACCACTCTTGATGTATGAGAGATTTTTGGCAAGGTTTCCCAAATAATGCTATTCACAGTATGGTTAATTTAGGGATGTCTGCTCCTTGCTTTTGGTACCAATTTAAAGAAAAAGGAGTTGGTGAACTTCCAAATCATAAATGGTAGATTTTTGTCAATTATAAAATATTATGAATTTGCAATCTTTTTATTCTAGTACTCAAGGAACTGCCAGCTATTTAAAACTGTACCTTTATCATTATTCACAAAGTTTAACAAAAATAAATACAATTTTGAGGTTGTCTTTGGCATGTCGTAATTCAAGGCAACAGTGCAAAGAAAAACAACATACCATACAATGCACTACCAGAGTCAGCCTTACAACGAGAATGTAGTACAATGCAAACTTTAATGTCAATATATACAGAGCTTTAGAGAAAACATTTGTTTTTAAAATTAAATGAAATAAATACAGTATGATACAAAATCCACAATATGCTTAGAGAAAGAAATGACAGTTACAATATCTGATAACGGGGACCTTTTTGTATAGTTTCATCTTCGAAGTACCTCAGAGAGCATGTAATTCATTGCACACCGTCTTCAATTAATGCCCTTTCGTATACTGAGATTTATAGCCAGTCACGTGCCAGAAGAGTTTTAGCTCTAACCAGAGTATCAGTGCAAGATGCCAAAGTGCTTGGGATATTATGACAATGCAATTACTTAGCAAACGCTGCTCATAAGCCTAATGCAAATCACACAAAATAGGAACACTTTGTCCTGCAAAGGAGATGCACGTTGAGCATCTTTTCAGTTCTCACATGGAAAAAAAAACAACCCAAAGAACCCAAACCAAGATTCAGTATTATTCAAACTTACTATTGGGAATAAGCAACTGCCCAAATCTTGGTTAAGATACATAATCTATTAAGTAGCTTTTAAAGCTTTCAAAGAAAGTTTGCTTTCATTACATAGGAAAAATCTAAAGAAAACCAGTCACTGATTACTTGTGGGGGACACTCCTAATTACACAAATTATGATACTTTGAGAGTGGGGGGTTTAAAATCTGTATTCATTCTTCTATTCCCAAAAGAAAATGTAGGCTTAACACTAACAAAATTTGGGGGAATAAAGTTTTAAAAAGCTCACTGACAAACAGCATTCTTAACTACATGGGTGTTAATGCAAAAGGATGGTATGGTATGAACGACATGGCAGGCGTGCTAACAACAGGTATCAACAGATGCCCAAGAAAGTTTTAGAATGAACTTTCAAGGAGATCTTTTACTTTTTAATCACTTAGAGCTCCCATAAGATTATATAAGGACTTTTATCATAGCTTCCGAAGCCTTCTGAAAACTTTGGGAAAGAAAAACCTGCTCCTCCCTTCCCTACCACAAGTTTTTGTGAACTTCTAATTCTGGACAGGACTAAAAAAAACCCAAACTTAAGTGCTACAGAAACACAGAAATCCCCATGTTTGCATTGATGTTTGAGTCTAATTTCATTGATACAAATCAGGATAATTACTATAGAACTGTGTAATTTTTTTAACTCAATTCTTACAAGCTATTCCAACTTTTTAACTGTTAAAGTTGAGCACAGAATGCAAAGCACTGAATGCAGCAATCTGATACTGCAAAATGACCAGTTTATAAGTATATTGAAAGTAACTTCGAGCTGTTCAGGATTGCTACAGATAATTTTAACTATTGGACATGTAAAGATTAGCTTTGGAAAAATGAATTAAACTATGGAAGACGGAATTCAAGCTTAACACGACTCACTTGGGTCAGGTTTTGGATGCCTTCTCTGAATGCAAGGAGAACATTTAAACCATACTACAAGACAGGTCTCAAACGGTCCCTCTCCCTTAGAGCAGCTACACCTCAGGCTCTTCACATGGTCAAAGTAAATATACTAGTTTTAAGCACAGTAGAAAAAAAGCCCCACACAATATGATACCAGCATTGAGACAACAGAAGCCACAAAGGATTTGCTTAAATGAGTATAGGCTCTCTTTGCTACACACCACTGGCTGACATTGATGCCACTGCATAGATTTTGGATATGTAACAGGAATACAAAAGAGTTCCTCACCTTTTAATCAAAAGGATAAATGAAGACAGAAACCATGATATCCGAGGGGTGAAAGAACAGCACGGTATGTCATAAGCCTGCTCCAGCTATAGCTGATGTCTCTGGCAATCTTCTCCCTTCACAGAGAACATATCAGGCTCTACGTGCTCTTGAGAACTAGCATTTATTTATAATTGCCATCACCAAACATCAGAGCAGAAGCTATTTTGCTGTCAGTAACAGACACCGCATCCGAAGTATTATATCACTGAAGATAATACTTAGCTTCTGGAAATCCCTTTGAATATTTAGTATATATACCCATTTCTTTGTAATGATAAGTCTTTATAAAAAAAATACTTTTTTAAAAAAGTAAATGAGTAAGAAAGATTGTAACGAGTTTGTAATCCTGAACAGTGCAGAGATGATACAAAAGTGAAACAATTTACACTAACCTTCCCCTCTAGCCAAGAGCATGTTTGAATTGAAAGCAGGCTGAATTTGAACGCTTAAGTGATTACTCATCAGCAGACCAAGCTACTTTTGTACAATTACTTAACTGAACAAAACCCACGTTTGGGGGGAAAAAAAAAAAGTCTGAGAAGTATGCAAGAAATTAAAAAAAAGAAGTAACACAGAGGAAAGGATCATTAAATACTATGAGTTTAGTAAACTGCAAGGGAACTCTTTTGCATCCTTTCATATCCAAAATGCTTCAAAGACTGATATGCTGAATTATTCATAGCAAGTGAACTTCCCCCTCCAATTAACAATTAGAACTGGCATACCAGGGTACACTGGCATGTCAGATAGAACAAAGGTGTTTTCTACATATTTTGCTTGTGATGAGACAACTTTGTAATGTTGCAGTCACTGAAACCTTGCTTTTACCCCAGGAGTACCACTTGCACTAAAGGCTAGTAATGCTAGAGAAACAGCAGGGACTGCCTTATAGAAGATGTTTTAAATTCTCTGCTAGGAATCAGAACATTCATCTTGTTTGTGTGCTTCTCCTCTTACCACCTGCATGTTGCCCACCAAGAACTTAAGTACCTTCAGCTGCTTACAACTCCTTTTGTGCAAAATGCTTTTAAGGTGCTTATAATGCAGTGCTTCTAAGCAAGCTAAAAGGAAATACCAATATAAACACTGTTAAATGATTCATGAATAAAGCCATTAAAGACCAGCTGCTGCCTTATAGGAAAGGTGAAGACAATTCAGGTTTGACATTTTAGTTGTGTTCTGCACCTTTCATTACCCTCTATCCCTAACAGTTCTTACTACTACAATTCAGCCCACACTATACCTTGGCCTTAGCTCAGGGGGCTTTATTTCCACCACTTTACTGGAGTTTTTTTCCTTTTTTTTTTTTTTATTAGAGTGAATCCATATTCTTCTGGCATTCAATTATGAATTTACCAATTTATACCAATAGCCTGAAGAGACTTACAGGCATTCTTGCTGGCAAAGGTCTCCAGTAATGAGTAGAAGGATGAACCAGCTGCATAAGGGGCAGATTTTTGTACCTAACAATAAGCTTTCCAGGCAGCAGTTGCGCTCTTTGATAAGCTTTCAAGCATTTCAAACAGGCACCTCAAAACTAGGCACAAATGGCCCCTAAAGCTTCCAACATCTACCAAACACTCAAGAAATTTAGTATGGGGTATGTTCTGCATGATACAAATAACACATCTATGTTTGCTATATTCATTAAGTCTCAAATCTACATATATTCTTACCTAACTATTTGGCCAGATAACTTCCATCTTCCCCCACCACAACAGAAGAAAGCAGTTTATCTAATAGTGCTTCCAATGTCACCATGTACTTCACAGGTACAAGCAAAAACCAGCCAGCACCCTCTGCCTTTTAAGATCTAAGTTACTACTCCCACTCTTGGCAGTTGGGCCAGAACTCTCCTGAAAGCTGTTTTTTTTCCTGTCTCAGAATGTCAAGTTCTGCCATCACTGGTGTCTTGTAATTGGCTACCAAAGGTACTTGGGACATGAAATTCAATGATGGCAAATCAGTCTGAACTACATTTGATTTTTTGGTCACTTGGATTCTCTGTTCAGAGTCTAACTGTGGTCACATATACTCAGTATCTAAAATGCATCCCATTCTACCATGACACTACAACTGCACAGTAGTGTCTACAACTTTTTAAAATACTTTTAAGCTCATCATCCCTGAATGCACTCGTTCCCAGTCTAGAAGCAGTTAGCACTGATTACGAGTCAGAAAACCCCAAGATAATTCTGGCCCTGAAATTCATTTCCTTCACATCATAGCACCCAGAAACAGCTGAAGTTCTAACATCAAGACAGAGAGGGTGAAGAACTGCTGGCGACAAGATATGGTCAATAACTTGTCTATAACTGTGAAATGTCTTGGTGAGAATTCCCTTATCTGGGCACACTGCAAGGCTTATTTATTTTCCCGAGCTACCTCTACAGTTAGGCAATTAGAATTTTGCATTTATGTTCTGTAATATTTGTACATGCGGCAAGAGATTCAGACAGAAGCAACGTCCTATAAAAATCAAATAAATAAAAAATAAAATCCATGTGCCAAGTCTGTTACAATAAAGTGTCAGTTTGTCCTATACACCAAACAAACTTAATATTGTGTATATTCAGCGGAAACAACTGCCAAGGAAACAGTAACATAGTCATTGTACTAATGGATAGACAAAATAAATGAAAGTATTGGACTGAATGATGTCTAAAAGCTGTACCAATGTTATTGAGATCCTTAATTCTGGCAGTTTATACACATACTTACTTTCTCCAGCTCAGTGCAGGACACACTACCATTCATGGTAACAACTAGAAATGTTAATTTTCCTGTAAGAGGCCATTTGTTAACCACCACTTTCTTTTGGGTCACAAGTGATCAAATTAAGCTTATGGGTAAAGTGCAGAACCTTACACATCTCTTTTGTTTGTATTTTCACATAAACTTATCAGTTACTGGCACCATGCAAAAACAGACCTTCCAAATTAACACTAATGCATTTAACGCTGGCACAATACGTTAGTCAGCTTTTCATAATAGTAGTGAACAAGTTAACTAAGTTAAATGAATAAGTGCCCAATTACAAAATTAAGAATTTGTCCTTCACAAAAGGATCTAACAGTGTGAAGAAAAGAAAACTTACACTGACACTTTATGTACAACTTGGTCATTGGCAACGGTCCCCTAAACCATTTTTTAAATGAACCCAGCAAAACTATACAGAACGTGAAAGAATATTTGCAACAGATCTCTTAAAGGACAGTGTAGAGAAATTCATCATGGTGTACCTGATGTTTAAATTAATTTAACAGATACGGCCTGTAAAACAACACAGTATGAACCTGTGGATTTTTTTTTTTCATTTTAAAAAAAGGACTTTTACAGAATTCAAGTAGTGTAGCAGGAAACCATAGATGCCTTTTGATCACAGGTCAGGCAAAATAGAGCCACTTATTGGATTTTCCCCTTGCTTCTGTTTGCTAAGGTGTCCCAGTGGATCTATAAGTCTGTTGATGTTAGCTTTTTCATGCTCCGTCGCTGAGCTAAACTGGAGGCTGCAACAGGCTCTAACACTGGCTGAAATGTCTTGTGATTCAGTGCAGAATATGTAGCAGCCATGGCTCCCTAGAGAACAATGAAATACAGGAAAGCTTGTAAAGGTCATTTTAATAAAAAAATAAAGAAAATAAATTCTTAATTAACTCTATAAAAAACCCCACAGGACTTAAGGCAGGTCATGCAGGTTCTCTAAAGTTTGCTTCAAAAACAAACAAAAACATTTATTGCTGCCTCCTTTAGGTGTCTAACATTTTCTTTTTTCCTGCATATTTCTTTTACATACCTTAGATGTAGAAGTCACCTTTTAGTATGGGTCAGAATTAGTCCCTTCCAAGAACATGAGCATCAATTTAACAAATACAGCCACAAAAGTGACTATTCAGGTCCTGACTTACGAAGACAACACAATTAAGACTGGCTATCACAAGTCGCTGGTTTTGAATCCAACAAAACTAATGAAGCCAACCTAAAATCCATCTGCATACAGTAGAATGTTTTTGTGTCAAGTCAGAAACACTGATATAGAACAGATAAAATACCAGTGGAAAAAACCTGTAACATAGTTTATTAAATTATGCTACGAAAGCATAATATGAGCCAGTCATAGAAACAAATCCCAAAAGATTACTTGAATAAGAATGCTGGCAAACATATGGCAGTCTGTTTCTGGTAACTTTCTCACCAGGTTTCTGTATGGCTGAAGTTACCTTAATCTCTGAAAACAAAACACCCATGAAAATCTCTTCCTTTATACACAGGTTAATAAAATGTGTTTATCCATAATTTATCCACTTACGTAGCTCAAATATCTAGGTACCAGGGAAAACAAAAAGGAAACAAAAGGAAAAAAAAAGTTCTGCCTGTAGCTCTAAAAGCAACCCAATTCATTGTGCATCCACCAGCTCAAGCAACAGTCAGCCTTTCGGTTGTTTTACCTTTACTAGATGTGGTGCATCTTGCCTGTTTAGTTGATAATGTGGCAACTGGTCTCTACAGGCTATCCATGAATGTTTCAGTACTTGCTCTGCTGTATACCGCTGATGTGGATCTACATGAAGCATATGTGATAACAAGTCCTAGATAAAAATGAAAACCACGCACATTATTCAGTTAAAATAATCTCATGCAGACTTTAAAGCATTAACTAAGGCAGCAATGAAAAAAAGAGTACCCTATATAGCAGGGATTAACACAATGCAAACATACACACAACAGAAGTCAGCAGATAAATTGGATCATTCTGTGCCTTGACACTGCAGAAGTCTGAAAACAATGTGTTGTACTATTTAAACAGTTCAACAGAGCAAGCCTTTATTGTAAAGAAACCTACTATTGTTTGTTTCATATTTCAGTTTCTTATTAATATAATGTTTTAAAGGACTAGAAATAATATTAAAATTTAGCAAACATTTTACAGAAGAACGCTATTATTTGCAAACTTCATTTGCACTACGTATTTGGGGTCTGCTGACTACGTATTACAATTGAATTCATACACAGGGGTATACTATTAATGAATTTTTCCTTCAAGGAACTATATAAAGAGTAAAGGCAACAGAAATGAACACTTGTATTTGCCGGTTTAGAAGCGTTAGCAATAAGCTACTAATTACAATGTTGGTCAAAAGAAGCGCTGGGTGGGACGGGCACAGAACAGATACAGGAATAGCCTGACAGAAAACAAAATATGAACAAGCTGACAGAATGTTCCCTTTGCTAGGTACAAAACGTTAAGCATTCTTCCATATACTGAAGTGAATTACTTGTGCTAAGACAGCATCAGCCAATAAACATTCTGAATCACTCCTACCAAAATGAACAAGTAGTGCAGCTCTAAGGGATCAAGAAAAGATTTAATTTTAATGCCAAGCTTTATAAAAGGTAACACTGGTGACTAAGATACCTACAGACCATGCCAACACCAAGCCCAGACAACATATACAGCAACTGATGAGTGAGCTGTCTTTAAAAAGGGACAGCTGTATAATCAAGCTGATCAAGAGTTTTTAGCAAGACAGCCAAATATGTTTGGTTGTTAAAGTACTACTTTAATTGCTGGAAATACTAACAGAGACAAAAGAAAGGATGAATTCAGCATTGAAATATTAACCTATTCTTGCAAGACTAATTTGCTATTAGAACTAACAATAATTGTAAAAAGTCATCCTTCCATTTAAGGAATCCACAAACACCTGATTTTGATTCAATTGAAAACAAGAAATAAAAAAACCCAACTGATTATTAGAAAAGCCTACATTGTGACCTATCTTATTTAAAAGTCTCCAAGAATCGGTGACTGGGGAGGGAAGAGAGTACACTCTCATTGAGCTTGCAGTGGGACACCAAACTGGAGCAGTGGAGAATGGGCTGGTGAGTACAAGGGCAGAGCAGCCATCCAAAGGGCATAGGCAGGATGGCAAAGCTTCTTCCCCATGACAGTAGCCAAGCATTGGAAAAGGCTTCCCAGGCAAGCTGTTCAGACACCATCCTTGGAAGCTTTTGAAGTCAGGAAGAAGAAAGCCCTGAACTACCTGGTCAGACGTCACAGCTGATCCTGCCATGAGCTGGAGGTTTGGCCACATGACCTTCACTACAATAAAGTTTGCAGGCAATAATGGCACACTACTGTGTTAGACTAGTCTGTTTTATGAAGTTCCGCAGATGGTCATTCAAATTATACAAAAAAATGAGAACAAAACACATTTACACCTTTGCTGCATCTGAAACTGTGTCCCAGTTGCCTCCACTTAAGGAAAATTTTCCACTGCCTATCCGTACCAGGATCTCCTCTGGAGTATCATTAGGACCATTGGCAAATGGAGTATAGCTGTTGAAAGGAAAAAAAAAAGGAAAACCAAAATGCCTCATTATAGGTAAGAAGCTGCAAGAAACTGGTAAAATCTCATGAATCATTACAAATCTGCCAATAGAAACACAGTATATACTATTAAATACTTCTTATATTAACATTTCATCTTCAGAACTATATTATTTTAATTGTGGTTAACCAAGTATAATAAGGATGATTATAATAATAAAGCTTAATAATAATTAAGCTCAATGCATTCTATCTCAGTACTTTGAAAGCTCCACATAGAAGATCACCAGCATCATCAACAGAGGTTTAGGAATGATCCCAGACAGTTAACTTTGGTCTTCCAGTTGGCGTGCTTAAAAGGAACAAAAGGGAAAGACAGGAATTCATGCTGGACCACTCTTACCCCCTACTTTTTAACTGCCTACACCTTTTATTCAGACATTTCTCAAGTGTGCAGGCAGTACACTGCTCAATATCTGCATATCTTAGTTTTGATGACAGAATTGTGGTGGTGATTTTACAAGAAGTACAAGTTTATCAAGGGGAACAGTTTCCAATAGATAGTGTTTATCTATATGACAAAAAATATTTGGCCACTGAGTGCCGCATAGTGATTAATGGAAGTTTAGAGGTTTAGAAAACTTAAGTTACCCAGCATGTTCTACAAAAAGGCCAGAACTCAAGCCTGTGACAGGAGATAGAAGGTGGACTACAAGGGTGCTAGGGTGGAGAGGACAAGGGGCAGAAGGAAAAAGAAAACGCCACATACTTTTACAGACCAAGTTGTCACCTAGAAACTGGGACAGACTTTGGCATCTCTCAGTCATGCACTACAGAAGAGAAACCTTGAACCTACCTATGAGATAAGCCTGGTTTACATATACATTTACTTACAGCTTCCTGTTCCACTGCAGTGTCTTTGACATTCTGCATTCAAAAAAATCAATTGGTAATATCTTACCATTTTAACAAAAACATGGATTTGCGCAGCATGCTGGAATTTTAGGTAAACAGAAAAGCTTAAGAAATAGTTCTCACCCTGCCAACATTGTGTAAAGAAGAACACCCAAGCTCCATATGTCACAGGCAGCATCATATCCCTGTCTCATGAGAACCTATAAAACAAAAAGCATTAAAGACTTCTCAGTATTTAAAGACCATCCCAAACCAATACCACTGCACAGCCTAAGGAAGGGTGAGTCAATCCCAGGATAATTTCAGAGGTTTGATTATATTTTCATATACAGAGTACAGCAGCTACCAACAGTGCTTCTTGTCCCCAGAACATCATTCCTGAAGATTCTCAGGAGGCTTACATCT
>WYDI02031085.1:0-75758 GCA_009867235.2 Psittacus erithacus | reverse complement strand
ACAGAGTACAGCAGCTACCAACAGTGCTTCTTGTCCCCAGAACATCATTCCTGAAGATTCTCAGGAGGCTTACATCTCGTTTTTAAGGGTGGATTCTGCTATTTTTAAAGCAGGTTTATTATAAACATATGCACCAGTGTTTATTATAAACATATGCACCAGTGTTTATTATAAACATATGCACCAGTGTTTATTAAAGTATGCATAATTCCATTTAAGGAAAACTAGCAGAATTTCTCTTTTTTCAAAAAAAATTTTTTTCTTAAGCACTGCTACAAAGTTTAAGTACTTGATGCACCAAAACCAGCACTAAGAACACACACATCAGCTTGAGATACCTCTGGTGCCACAAAGTTTGCAGTGTAGCATGGAGTTAGAAGTAGTCCATTTTCTCCTCGAAGTTGTTTTGCAAATCCAAAATCACAAATCCTGATAGAATCAGCATTATTTGAATCATCCGTATATAAAATATTACTAGGTTTAAGGTCTCGATGCACTACCTTCAAACAAAGAAATTTTAAAATCCATCACTTAAAATTTGCATGTACATTTGTACATCATTTACATTTAGAAAAACTATTCTCTAGATTAACATACTTATTAACAGTTCTACACAATTATATAACTTCCAAGGAACAATATATTCTAGTTCAAGGAAGGTAATAAAAAAGCCTACTGGCTCATAATGCAACTGGAACATAGCCACTTGCCAACAAGCCTAAGAGAACAAATATCTGCTGTTTCATAAACCGTACAATTAGAGTCTTACGGGCTTGCCAGAATAACAGGATGAGTTGTTTGTATTATTCACCTTTGTCATAAAATACTCAAAAAACCTCTTCCTTTCTGCCATAAAAAGCAAGCCAACTAAAGCACAAAACTAAAGGCATGTTAATGCTAAGAAATGTGAAAGAAGCTATGTCATGGAGGAAATCACTCACTCCTTGGCAGTGCAGGTAGTCCACAGTCTTGGTTATAGTGTATAATACAGCGCTAGCCTCTCGTTCAGAGAAGAACTTCTGTCTGAGAATTCGATCAAGCAGCTCTCCTCCTTTCATCAACTCCGTGACAAGGTATATGAATCTACCATCATCATACACCTGAGGAGAAGTTTAACAAGTGCATACATATATAAATACAGATGTATCTCTTAAAAACATCATCTATAATTATACAACCTGATAAATGAAAGTTACAGACTCGACTGCCCACCCCTTCACATATGAACATAAAGCACAAACAGCCAGGGACTGTCAAATCTAATTCTGCAATGCAGCAGCCTTAAAGCACAAAGTATAGGACAGCTTACTGGCACTCTGCGAGACACCAAGGTAATCAATTGTTAATTCATGAATCAAGTTTTTCAGCATAGGAACTTCTGCTGTAAGAGGAGAGCAGCCCTATGGCTTCTGTTGCTTTTCCCCTCCATGGACAATTCTTAGCTGCCAGCACTTCACATATAAGGACAACATGCAGCTGCTTTTTTGGATTCACATTGCCAACACATTAGCTACTTGCTCAAAATAAGAGGAAACACAGTATTTCTAACTTTTACATTATTTCTTTATGTAAAAAACACCTTACTATATGTACTGTTCTTCAAATATATTTTACTATGTAGAAGAAGTTTAATGAATCCCAATAAGCTTCTACATCTATATTTATTTGATTACTGTGTAAGAAGAGATAGAGAAAGAGAGGTACATACATCCTTTAAAGTAATAATATTTGGATGTTGTCCATAACGCATGAGAATCTCAATTTCTTCTGAGGGGTCCCTCTTACTTTTATCAATTATCTGCAAAATACAGCAACAGAAAAAAAAAACACATGGCTAAACAAAGTGCTTATTCCCACTTCAACAACAGAATAAAATCTCTAGAATTCATTATTTCTTACTAATCTCAATTAATTAATCTTCCATCTTCACATCCCACTGTTTATTCATTTCTTGCTCTGTCCTTACTACCGATTAAAATTATGTCATTAATGCAAGTCCATTCTGCTCCAATGGACAAGGAAATGCAGTGCACTGTCTGAAGCATCACTAATTCCTGCAGCCCCATTCCACCCTTGTGGATCTCATTTTATTTTAGGTGTTATCATTGCGCAGTATTTTCAGCCTTCAAGACTGTAATTGCAAAGCCAGATCTTCAAAACTTTACCCGCAAAAAGAGCTAAAGAAGCCAACATAAAATTTCAACAAACAAAGCAAACACTGTTTTTCACTTCCCACAGCATCTAAATATCTCCACTACCTAGAAAATTCAGGCATTTGAATTTACAAAACTACTACGCAATAGTTTTAGAACTGTCACAATGAAATTGATTTAAAGTACCTTGACAGCAAACTCCATATTTGTAGCTGTGTGTATACATCGCTTGCAAACAGAGTAGGAACCAACACCAATATCTTCCTTCAGTTCATATACATCAGTAAATTGTGCGCTGTTTCCATGAAGCTGCTTAACAAACAAACACATACAATCTGTCACCTAAAACAACAAAATGCTCTTTGCCACAGTACTGTTTCCAACAGCGAAAGTTTTTTCTAGTCGCCCACGCTTTCTCTTTTGAATTGTGCTTCCAGAAAAACAGCACCACTCTCTAAAATCTAGAAATATTCCACGGAAACATTTTAATAAAGTAAATTTTCAGTCTCCTCACAAAAAAGAGCAGACTGCAAACACTAAATACTGGTCTTTGGCGTGTCAAAAAAAGTTTCCCAAAAAATGAACCTACGACGTACCTGTACTATTGGCAGTATATTGGTGAGTGGCGATATTTTATGATCTTCTACAGTAGTAGTTGCCACAAAACTAAATCCTTTGAAGAGCTGATGTGCGTTCGCACTAGGTGGGACTCCTGGAGAATCTAGTGGCATACACATTTGATTAGCATGGCTAAATCCCAGCAAGGCTATTTTTCAAACATTCAGGAAAGGTATGCTAGAAAAAACATTTTGAGGCAAGGGGAGCAAACAAGAGTAACACCAGATCATGAGCAAGACTTCCAGTCATTTATCAGTCTCCTCTTATTTCAATACCAAACACAAAGCAAGTATTCCTTGGTTTCATCTAAAACTGGAAGATACTGCAGGAAGTAGTGTCAGAATACATGTTTTTAAGAAGAAGTTTATTAAAACAACACTACTACTTATGAGAAAGAAATGAAGATCACAGTCTTATGGTCAAGGACTGCATAGTAAAGATGAGTACCCACAGATTTTGCTGTTTCAGTGGTATATGTACTGCTGGCAAGGCATAAGTGAAGCAGTACAAGGTATTCAATTAGTAATACTACTGAATAATTAGAACCAAGTTTTTCTCAAAATATATATGTACTTCTGAATCCACTGAAATTTCACAGTAAGCACAGCTTGATAATTCTGTGTAGCCTATTAGAACCATAGACATTCTCCAAACAAACATGACAAGTGGTTTTAAAAGTACAATGCAGCAGTAAAGAAAAACTCACAAAAGAAAACCTGAAGTGAAACCTGAAGCATACTAAACAGTGTTTGCACTTGCTGTCTTTGTTTCCAAGTTCAGTTACTTGGAAATTTTTGTGGTTCAATAACTTAAAGGATATTTTAAAGATAAATTCTCATAAGCTTCTTGAAACTATTGGAGATGTCTTTTCAACTGATCTGGTACAGGTACCCAGTCCACTCTACATCTTCCCCACAGTTCTTTACCTTTGCGCCACCATTTTCTAAGTCAAATTCAGCATGGGTAGTGAAGGGAACAGCTCAATGAAAAAGTATTATAATGCTAGTTCTAAGATTTAATTTGAATAATTATAATAAGCAATAGGCTTAAGAAAGTTAATTAAAGCAAGTGATTTTCAGTGGAATACTGACCCTAAAAAATAATCACTGTTGCAATCAAATTTAGTTTACTTATTGTATCAAATAACAAACACTGCATGTCTCGCTTAGCATTTGAATTATGGTTTCGAAGTTATGGCTAATTCATCAACAAGAAAAAAAGGAATATAAAAGTATAGCAAAATATTTCAAAGAATAGAAACCACCAAGGAGAACATACTCCTTCAAAGTACAGGAAACCTGTTACACCCTTTCCTTTTAACTTTGACTTTGTTGTTGTAACACTAATCTGACCCCTCTTATCCCACAAACCTCACCAACTTATAATCACGCACAATTACCTTTTGGTGTTTTTGCTGTGAATTCTGGATCAAAACAGAAGGTATCTTCTGGCTTTCCAGAAGCTGGTTTAAATGGAGGTTGAATTTCTCTTCTGAACAGTTTCTAAAGTAGGAGGACAAGGTCATATAACTAAGAGCGAATGAAACTTCCAAAGGTGCTATAATATTGCAAGCTAAAGGCAAGCAACTTCAATATCATAATCTAATGAAAACAGTTTTCTGAGACAGTGAATAATATACAGCAAGTAGAAAACCACAAATGTATATGGAAGGACTGCTTTACTTTCATGTAGTTTTGATTTGAAATGCTGCAGTAAATGTTACCAAACAAGTCAAACAATACAGAGCTCTTTTTCCTTATTCTTCTGATTGTGCCCCATCTACCAGATCAGTACTTTTAAAACCCCAACAGGCTGTTACTTGTCACTAGTTCATCTACGGCTTATTCAGAAAAACATGGAACAGCCACAGCACATCTTACCTTCTGCCATCATCTCAGACCTGGTTCACAGCTCTTTTGTCAGAACTCTGAAAAACCCACACCAAAGGGAAGACATGGAATACAGTCTTCACCTTGCTCTTCTGGGTCCCAAAGACTTCTCAAGAGTGACAGGCATGTCCCTCTTGGCAAGGAACTGTCAATTCTCAAAGTTCTATTCCATTGTTTTTCCCTGATCTAATAAACTAAATCAAGGGGAAGAAAGGGAAAAGCTTCTCCTTTTTCTCTACTTTACTCACTATGCTGTAAAAAAAAAATGCATTGCCCTGGTCATCTCAAATCTGCAATAAGCCCCATTCACAGTTAAGGAACAGACAAGCAATGCTGCAGCCCTATGCAAAGTTCAGGAAGTTCTGAGAACATTTTCTTGGCATTTCTCTCATCCTTTCAGACCTGTTTTTTCGCAGTTCTCATTTAATCTTCCTGCACAAAAATATGCAACACATTTCAATAAAAACGGAAAAAAAAAAACAAACCCACACAAAACACACAACCAAGGAAGAGGGACCTGAATTCATCCAAATAAATAATGAGATAAAAATACAGGAGTGGTCATCAACACCATAGTGAAATAAATACAAAGCACTGCCAAATTTAGAAAAAAAAAAAAACAGATCAAACCCAAAAAACCTGCAGATCTTACAAACTTCCTCACTGATATCTAAAAAAACTTACAGGACTTATGAAGTGTTCTAACATCAAAGCTGTTACTGAAACCTCTACTCGGTAAACAGGACTTTATGGTAGATACTGCCCAAACACAGCTAGAAAACCACCTTCTCAGAAGTAAATACTAGAGATAAAGAGAAGGATCACAACAACAGGCTTTAAAGACACAGCTGTGCACAGTATCAGGTGGCACTGCAGGTAGTCCTGTATCCTTTTGTAGGCATTATAGCAAAGGAGTGTTTTCAGAGCAGGTTTATTTGATATAGAGCATCTGGGGTTTGAGAATGTTTCCAGAAACACATCTCAAAAGATTATAGACATCTGCAGAGGAAAAGCTTTAAGGTGCTTGTTAAAAATTAAACCAAGCAGTCATGAACTTGTACAGACTCCTGATCATCACTGTCAATGCTTGAACTGTGAACACAGCATGGCTGATAAAATCAGAATGTGCTGTGGCTAACTATAGAGAAGTCAAAGAGAATCAGTCACAGTGAGTTTTTGTGCCCCGCATGGAAGCACTAGACAGAGACACTTACTGAAGAGAAGGATTCCTGCACACAGGGAACACGAGCATCCTCTCCCAACTAGTGTTCTAACGGACAATTTTAGCTTTAAAATGCTGCAGCTCTTCATTATTTAAAAAGTAAATGCACAGTTTGTAATTATTACTCTCTGTACCATAAATACTACAGCTCCACATGCCAAGATTATTGAAGCCAGAATATAACAGTCAGCAGTACTGCAATGTTTACTGTGCCTTATTCAGATACAAGTACTTACAATGCTACAACATGTAGAAAAATTAAAACCAGCATCATTTGATTCATTTTGTACTTACATTCCAGTCAACAGTAGAAAAAAAAGGATGTCTCTTAATTTCTTCAACTCCATCTGAACCAGCTCCTGAGCAGAAAATACTGTATTTATAATACTTTTGGGTAAAGTTTTGAAGATGACTGCACTAAAAAATTAGTTAATTTCTAAAAACTGCACAGACATGGTTGAGGAAATTACAAATATAGGAATATTCAAAAGGTGCAGGATACTCAATTAAGACACATACACCTCATCAGGGAGGCAAATGGATTACAAGAAGTCCATAATACAGAGTCAATTATCTTTGCTCTAACACTGTCAAAGCCTTGTCTCGTTGCTACAGTCACTGATCGAAGAAAGTAATCATTCATTAGCCAATCCCAGGAAGTCACAATCCAAACTAACAAAAAATGGTCGCTAGACCTAAATGTTACTGACCATCCAGAGCTTGAGAGTCTCTAACTACTTCCTTTAAATAATCAACCCAACTACTTTTATTTCCAAGATCCAAATAAACGAACCAACCTAATCTATTTGATGGGTTCCTTTTAAACAACATCCTCAGAAGACTTTGTGCTTCAGGGCTGAGGAACTGAGGCATTCCAAGTTTTGCTCTAAAGGAAAACAGAGACCAAGTAAAAAGCAATGTATCTTGTCAAAAACTGTCTGCATAGAATTCATTGCACAATCTGATGGATCAAGGATCTATTCCAAAGTCTCGCAGAGTCTATGTACTTAAATCATCAGCTTTTAAGTTCCACATTATATAAAAGAAACCAAACCCAAACCTAAACAAAAGCCCAAAACAAGTCCAAACAAAAAGACATCTCAAACCACAGCTAAGCCCCCAAAACAAGCTTTATGCCAAAACAGAGCAAAACAATTCTCAGGAATAGATATTTTCTAAGATATCTTCATGTCACCAGGAAGTTATCATCAAAATACCTCCACCAGAATCAATGCCAAAAGAGACTCCCCAAATCCCAAATTACTTGCCCCTGAAGTGATTACTTCAGGAGCAAGTGATTACTTTTGTTCCCTCTTGAAACAAAAGCCTCAAGAAGCAGAAGCCTTATTAAGCCATCATATAAAAAGTTTACTGACTTGCTAAGGCAAGAAGTTTTTCTGCAGAACTGTAGTATCACTTCAAGCTCCAAGTAAGGCTAGTGATCTAATCCACCTGCTTTCACAGGTAGTAACACTATAAACTCATACTCAGGGTAAGCTCAAACTGCTGTATGTTGGTAAGAAGAGAGCTCCTCTCTCATCCCCTTCCCTGACTATCACCCCCTCAAAAGGCTCAAGGCTCTACATGTGGTCAAAATGAAATTCTTTGTTAGCTAAGCGCAAATAAAGATGAGAACATATTTGCCCAACAACTTCAATTACTAACTACCAGTTTACCCAGTCTGTCCTGTTAGACAGCTTCTGGTGTAACTGATGTAATTTAATATGAAAAATGTGAGCATGTAAGTGCGCTCTCCATATCTACATACACAAAGCAACACCTGATTAACTACTGCTTACAAAATAAAGGATGTTGTAACAGTCCAACAACATCATGAGCAGTAAATAATGCTGGTCTAATTCACTGTACTGTTTTTACTTTTATTATACACCTACAATAAAAACACAAGTTAATCCCTAAGTTTTTAATTCCTGCATGTACTTCATTGTATTTTTGTGGTCTGGGATCTATATTTTTTGGGAGGGGGCTTGGCTTTTTTGTTCCTGTTCTAGCTTAAAACTCTTCAAGCACAAGCAGCTATAACAAGCTGTTAAAACATATTTAAATGACATTTTCTGACTTTCCGAAAAGTAAGAAGATATACTTACTTGAGTATCATATTCATAGTTTCATTTCGATCTTTACCTTGAAATGGTAGTGTACCAGTAAGCATTTCAAACTGAAAAGAACAAATGTTAATCTAAATCAACACTTCTTCCCCCAACTGCTCAAACAAAGTGTTAAGTACTATATTGTTCCCTATCTCTACATCAGACATACTGCCTTGAGCTTTTAAAAGATTATCCAAAAAGTTCACAAATCTAAAATTCAGTTGTCATTGTCACTTTACATGATAACAACAGCGGCAAGTGAGACACAATGATGATGTAGGAGTATTTTACATCCATAAACTACTCTAAGTAATAAAATTTCCTCCACAACCACGTCTTAGATGTTGCCATACTCTGAAAAGAGCAAGAATAAGAAATCCTAAAATAGTACTTTACTTTTAATTTCAATGTACATATTTCAGCCTGATGCTCTAACACATCATGGCATAAGTGTGCTAGCCGTTACTGGCTTATTTCATTGCTATACTCCAGTATCCATTCAATAGGCTTACTCCTACAAAAATGCAATTAATATTCCATAAAACCAAGTCTTCAGGGTTGTTTTTTTTCTTTAACTATCAAGTAATATCTGAAATAAATATACAAACTGAAGTTTCACACTGACTACAACTGTTACAACTATCAATGGACTACACACGATTGTTTTGGCTCCTGACAAGTACTCCTTATAGGGCTAAGCAGGTGAAAAGGAAATTTTATTCAGATTAACTACTATTTCAGGTGACATCCAGTTATTATCTCTTCCCCTTACCCAAGCATTAGTAATTAGATCTGGACAAGTTTATTCTAATGACATTATTTCACATTCACTTAGACATACGCAATGTATTTGTGACCTTAAGCAAGGTAAGCAACGAAGCATACAGTACCATGAGAACACCAAAGGACCACCAGTCAGCACTCTGGTTGTGCCCTCGCCTGTTTACCACTTCAGGTGCCATGTATTCTACAGTACCACAGAAAGAATAGGCCTTCTTCTCTTGATCTACTGATTCTTTGCTGAGTCCAAAGTCTACAACAACAGCATTACAAGAATATAGCCAGTAAAGAACTTCAGAAAAAACACAATACTGTACACGGTATTTCAAAATCAAAGTGTTGACAGCTTTTGTTTGCTTGCTTTCAGGAATACTGTGTCATTATTCTAGCTCTTCATGAAACAAGAAACTGCAGGTATCTATAGAGATACTGCAAACAACCAGTTTACTGCATACCATTCTATAAGTCCTATTAAATTGATTAGCCATCAATATTGCTACTCAAAATATTTGAAATATTACATGATTAGAACCTTAAGATAATCAAAAGTTCTCATCTCCGTTTACTGCCTGCCTTATTCACATAAAAAATTGGCCAGAAGTAAAAATCAGGTTCAAAGAGAAGTCAGTCTGCATGGTCTACTATTACTGAATGAGGAATAAATAAAATCAGACTAAAAACATTGTTGCTATATAAGACAACATGGTTCCGCAACCTGACTCAAACTCTGTAATCTTATATATCTGCTCACTTTACTCCCAGAATCTTTTTATTTCCCTAGTTTGAACAACACCACTGAATACATAAGTCCTTGATATTTGCCCAATTCTCAAGAGTCCCTTTTTTCAAAGGGGAAATGATTGCTAATCAATAATCCCATAAATCATTCTCTCCAGTCTCAGAAGGAAGTAAGAATTTTAGGAGATAACTGGATTTAAACATACAATGCAGAATTTTAAAAATTATGCAATTTATAAACATTATTTCCATCATTATTCCATCCATTTTTTGAGAGTTTAAAAAGCTTAGTTTTCTCTTGGAATCTAATAGGCAGTATCTGTAGATAAAATATATAATGAAATCTAGAATATAAAAGCGTAACCTTAAATATAATTTAAAGCTTGCAGAAAGTGATTGTAATTTGATTTCCAAATAGTCTTGTGCACTTGTAATTTCCTAGAACACATGTATTTTAATTGCTCCTCATAGAACACTGTTCTGCAATTTTATATGCATTTCAAAGTGATAATCCAGAAAAGCAAAAAAAGAAGTAATATTTCAGAAGTCTCACTGTATACTATAATCTTTTTACACCAAAAGCACCTCTGCTCCCTTTTAAAAGTCTCAGTCAGCAAATTCAGCCTGTCTCTACCACCTCTTGATCTTCTGTTAAAAGGCATTTCATAGTAAATCTTGATACAGCTCACTTTCTAACAGGAACGGTGGATAGTCTGAGTTACTAATGTACCACCTCCTGAACTAAAACTCCTTTAAAAAACACATTCCACGGCTGGTTTTGTATTTCCAACTACTTTTCTTACATTTTAAACATAGCAATTAGGATATGCAGTTAGCAACATTGCTGTTAATACTGCAACCTAATCTACACAAATGTTAGCCCTGAAAACTTCAGTGGAACCTGCATGGGCATAAGGATCTGAAAAATGTAAGATACAGTCTCTGGTGATCTAAAATACTTTAATAAATATAGAGAAGTGATACAGATTTCAGAAGTCTGTCTAATAAAACAATTTCTAAACAGCTAAATACTGGCTCACACAAAATCTAGCCATCGCTATACATGTCTTAGGCTTGTAACTAAAATCTTATACAGGAATATGTTCAGAAGTGCTATACTAGTAAGCGTTACCTACCTGTTAACTTGATATGTCCTGCTTCATCAAGCAAAATGCTGAAAATTAAAATTCACATTCACCAATACACATAAAGAGGAATGTTTACATAAAACATTTAAAACATAAAAGTTAACTATTTTGATCTCCAACTGCTGTTATTAATTTAATAAGCAAATATTATTTCATTAAAATCACATATATTTTTTACATTTACATAGTCTAACAATAATATTTGTAATTTTTTACATCACTATAGTACAAAATGCAAAGCAACAAGCAAAATACATGTAATAGTGGTAAAATACATTTTACTTTACTTTTCTGGCTTCAGGTCCCTGTATACAATTCCCAAGCTGTGAAGGTGATCCAAAGCAAGGGCCAGTTCTGCGAGGTAGAATTTCACATCTTCCTCTGTAAACATAACCTAATAAGAACTGTATAGATTTACCTTCTGATCTTGTCTTCAGTTTTTAAAACTGCAATCTAAAAAAAAATAGTCCTGTCTGCCTGAATTTCAAATAAGTTTTAGAAGTACTTTATGAGCTCATAATCCATTCATTTACCTAACAGAAATCATATCCTAATACAGGCTAATCATCAAGTATACAGCCGAACTATCTGAAATACTTAAACAAAAACATCAGAGCATTACTGCAGAGCATTAGCTAACTTTTCAGGTAATAAATGTTACACTTGGTGTTACTGACCACCACACCACTTCTGCCACAATCCTATACAGACTGCTTTCCACTGCATCGTAAAATTTAGTATGCGACTGCTGTATTGAGTGACTGTCTTTGAATTCATATTAATAATATGTAGAAAAAGTAGAAATACTTTTTAAAAGTACAAAAAAAAGAACTGGTGAAAACAACAATTACATGAAAATCTGTAGCAGGAGTTGAAGAACCTACCCTGCTCTTCTGAGGAAAAGAAGTTTGCAGAAACCCAGTGAGATACTGAAAAACCGACTGACATTACATGCAGAGCATTTGAGTGATGCGTTTCTATCCTCCATATTCAACAGGTTGCTTCTCATCTGACATACAAGAATTTTATCTGTTTTGCTTCTTGTCATGTGCTACAAATTACTGTAATTGAATTTGAGGTTTAAGTGAACTAGTCCCTAATTTATTGAAAACACCAGGAATAAGGAGAACAGCCATCTCAACTGCACAGTAGACAGCTAAAAACACTTAAAGTAACTGGACTTACTAATTTAGCAGTACACTAATCTATACTTTGAATTGCACGTATGTAATCTGCTGTACTGGCAACAGAAAAATTCCTAATTTCCATGATGATAGGTATTAATGTTCTGTGAACAATAAAGCTGTTACGCTATACTGTTTTACCTGTATTTTTTAAAGAGTGATATTGATACTGGCTTTTTTCTGTATCCAGAAGAAACTTTGGATATCATTAATCCTTGGAGTAGTCAAAATGCAAACCTCAGAATACAATGATGCTAAATGGCATTCTACAGTCTCCCAGTAATCATTTCATTTAAAACTGCTTTCTGTGTTAAATTAAACATTATGCAAGTCAACTTCATTAAATGCTACCAATGAAAACTTCATTGTATACTCATTTCACCTCCACAGCTGAAACTCTTCTATGCATATTAGAATTTAAACACCAACAGAAGTGTTTTAATAACCTCATACTAAACCAAATTAATTTAAAATAATCCTTGTGTGGCAACTACGAAATGCTATGGGGAATTTACCCTCATGGATATTGTCCCCATTTTTGCTTTACCATGTACTTTTGAAATACTTTGTCTTCCCATCATAAAATAAAAAGCCTTGATTTTTTTTTCCTTGTCTATATACACAGTAAATGTTTAAAAGAAAATAACTGAAATCTTCCAAAAACAATCAGAGGTTTAACAATAACAAAACTTGATAATTATTACTTAATTCCCAAAGGGAATAAATACCCCTTTCAACCACCTAGCTAGTACTATTATGGATTGACTTGCATCCCTTATTTAAGAATATTGCAAACTGAGTAATCCCAGCTGTGTTAGTGCTAAAGTTCTTCCTGCTACAACACAATTTCTTCTATAATTAGACAACTTCTATCAAAGCAGAATTTGACCTCTTTCCTACATACTGTTCCAATAACTCTTTACTAGTCAGTTGTCTTGTTTAAGCTTTTTGACCTCCATTTTAGTCTCGGTAATCAATTTTGAGCTCAATTCTTAGACATAATCACTCTTTTACCAAGGTCAGTTTTTTATAAAAAGGAGAACCCCCCTCCCCCCTTTAAATTCTTCCTTCTCTTTTGCCTGTTCCTAAAGTCAAGCTTTGTTTTTACCATAAGTCTATGAGGGGAAAAAAACCTAGCGGCATGGCTTTGCATACTGTGGACATAACCACCTCTTTCATGTCATAAATGATCAGTCACATACCCCATTTTCCCATTTAAGAAAGCGTTATTTCCTATGTTTTGGCAATACAAGTGTATTTACATGGGTGAAAACACTGAAAAGCCCTCTTACTGAGAAGTTGCTGAGAAATCGCCATTAAAAATTTAAATCTTATGAAAGTTCGAAAAGTTTGTAGAAAGAAAAGTCTCATAAACATGTTCATAATACTTAAGGTAGCATGTAATAAATATTTAATCAAAAAGGTTTTAAAAAAACCCCACAACAAAACCCAGGCTGCATCCTATTCCCTCCTCTGAAGCTCTCACTCCAAAAGAAAGCAAAAATAGAAAGGAAAAATTAAAGGTGCAGTTGCACACCAATGTTAGATGAAAGGAAGTGGTTTCAAGAATACTCAAGTTACACTTTGTGAGATTAAGCATTAAGATTTGTATTACAGCATTCTGAAATTTTACAATGCAGCAGAAATCTCTGAGAGATGCAGGCTTCCAGAAGCACTTAAGCTGACTATGAGCATGAGAACTTCTACATCCTCTTCCTTTGCTGCTAAATTTTAATTTACTTCAATTAGGTTTCTAAGCAACAAAACATTTTTAGACAAAAGAACTGCACTTTGCAGATACCAAATTAAAACAGACTTCTAATCAATACACACTCATGTTACTTCAGGTTATAGAATTTATTCTAGAATATGTAAGGAAAGCGCAACTAAGTTATTAAAAACTTGACTATGACAAGATACATGGGGGAAACAGCTACAGAAGATAAAACTATATTGACAAAAAAAACTCTTAACACTAAGTGAAGATAAAATTTTAGGTACTTACCTCTTTGGATAATCGTGTGAATACATCTCCTCCCCTGAGAAAATCCAATATTAAATATAGCTTCCCTTCAGTCTGAAAGGCTTAAATAAATAAATAAATAGATCAATGGCTGTGGGACAAAGATGATTTACAAAACAGAACTGAATGCTTTTACAACTTGGAAATTTCAATGAAAGGCAATACTTTTGTTATGGATCTGAAATAATTCAGCAGCACATGAGGTAATTACTGAATGATCACTTGCTTCTTGTAGAAGACAACCTCAGCCATAAGAGATCATTAAAATACTGTTATTTCTCTTTTGTCAAACAGAAAAGCCAAGTATGTGAATTATTGTGTTTTGACTTCACTCAGTGAAAAGCAAAACACTCTGCAGAATTTGCCAGAATCTTCCAAATCTTTAATTTCAAGAGGACTCAACCTAAAATTTACTTCCTTTTTTAGCCCTGTTATTTAAAGTTGCTAGAACCTAATTTGGGCACTATAAAACTAAGAAAGAACAAGATCAGCTATGACTTTAAGTATGAAAGAAACTTTCAAAGAATGTAGCAAAACCAAATACCAACCATAGTGCAGTTTGACGATAAACGGATGATTTACTTCTACTAATATATCTCTCTCCATTTTTGTACGAACTCTATCCCGAACTGAGAGGAAAAAAGAAAAGACTAGGATGAAGCAAAGATATTTGGTATAATACAAATTGAGCACAAGTTATTTCTAAAGCAATACTTTTCCCTGTTAACTTATTCATTTATAACTTTAAAGTCTCTCACAAAACACATGCTTTCAGATAACAAAACTCTAGTTTTTTCGTCCTTGACCCATGTTCATTATTGTCTTCAATTTCCTTCCCCTCCAACATGTCCCAATATTTTCTTATAATCTACATTACTTCAAAAAAAAGCTCACATCTACATTTCTAGGCAGCTAACTTCAGTATCTGAATTAACTATGTGGACTGAGTATGTATTTTCTGTCTTTTAGATCACTTTTTCCTCCCCAACTAGTAACAATCCCTCTTTATGCACACTGAACTTGCATGCATTAAAGTTTCTTCTGAATGCCAAACCAGCAAGCTAGCTTGCTATGGCACCTAGAAGAGGGAACGACTGCCCAAATTTAACCACAGTAGAGCTCTAACTTAAGACAAAAGGAAAATTGTTTATAAAATTAATCTGGTTTCATATAATGAACAGACTAAATGAAATTAAATAATGCAATTTTAAAGTTTGAAAGAGTACTGTCAACCACATAACTAAAGCTATTGGGCCAGATTTAAAATAATTCTAAAACATGAGCTTACAAGTTACTCTAGACAAAAGCTAACATCAGAGAAGAGTTATGAACTCACCCAAAAATATGTAACATAAAAAAAACCTAACAAAAAAAAGCTTTTAAAAACAATATTTACATGACTTATTTAAGAGATAGAGGTTCACTGGAAACCGTTTTCTAAAGTTCCAATTCAAAAGACACACGTACCTTTTAAAGAAGCTTTTTTCAATACTTTCATTGCATAAAGTTGCCCAGCATCAGGACCAATTATTTTCCGTACAAGGAAGACCTGGTAATACAAACCCCATTTTTAAAATTACTCCTGAAAATCATTTATGTAAACACTAGATCAAGCCAACTTAAATAAAAAACCCACATTATTTTATGTCTTTACCTTAACATTCATTAATACAGACAAGGAGATGCAAGTCCCTAGTCCCATCCCACTCCTCGAAAAGTCCATGCAATGAAAAGGATGCCAAACATTCATAATATGTCTTTTTGCATCAGCAAGCTTAGTAATCAAATATGCAACTATCACAAAGCATTTGCAAACGTCTTATTTATTTTAGACAGCTTTCAGTGTTCTTTCCTAAGTATACACCTATAAAGGAAGAGTAAAATTACATTCCCTTAATCAGATTAGAGGTACGTACACCACCAAGCTCTCTGAAGTATGAAGCTTCATTATAAACTATATGCGTTCTTTCCTACAGCAAGCCATTCAAATAAGTACTTATTTGACAAGTACTTATATAAATCTGTATCTTTATATTCCCTTCTTGGAGAAAGACAATTCTGCCTGTCTGGCACCTCCTAAGAGTTTTTTGAGTTTTAAGACGCAAGTCGCAAATTTGTAACAGGCTGTACTAATGAATCCTGTAAGAGTGGCGAGATGAAAGCAAGGAAACCTCACCATTCAAGATCAAAGCACCCTTTCCCCCTGGAATAGCAACTCCAACAGGTCTTTCTACTCTTTTCTTTCTGGGGAAGTTTTAAAGATAGATGATATATAACTTGACACTAAGAAAAGCATAATATTAGATAAAATCATGCAGTACAAATACACGTATCTCCAGTGAGTAAGACTCTTAACTACTAGCCTTTCAATTTACAACATGGCTTGGTATGTGCTCCTGTTTCCAAGCTGCTGTTCTTATAATAGCAATTACCATGAAGGATGTTTGTACCATAAAATAATGATGTACGATCACAAGAGAACACCAAGAGCTACCCAAAATGGCCTCTGTGATCTTACCTTACTCAGGTTTTCCTTAACACTAGATTTGTTTATATATATACTTCATTAGAACTTATTAGATAACTAGGAATTAGCTTTTTAAAAAATGAACATACAAGCTTGCAATATTCTCCATCCTAGAATGAGAAATTCATACACTGCCACTGACCATGTTCTACAGGGTTGGGAGAGGGGTTGTTTTTATCTTAAGCTCTGGTTTGCAGAAAAATGTCATCATGTTTCAAGGTTACTGGGCTTTTTGTTTTGTTTAAATTTTGCCCAAAGTTTGATCTGCAGCACTGCTCTCCTGTCACATGATGTTGATGCTCAAATAGTAAAGGGAATAATTCAGACTCCAGCAAATAAGAAAACATCTGTAGAGTAATACACTTACAATTACAAAAGTATTTATAAGCCTATACAAGTATTTTAGTGCTTAATAACTAGCAGCCTGTGAGAATGTAAAGAATTCACACAAAAGTTAAAAATTTCAGCCAATAACGACCAAAAAAGTTGATACTCAAAACTACTCAAGCACCATCTATTTAACCTGCAGACAAAGTCTCCATAATCCTGCACCTTGCAGAGATGCAATGATCAGTCATTCAATTGAAAAGCAGATTCAAGGTGGCCACATGTGCAAGATGATTCAAGTAAGCAAATCGAAGATCATCTTCAGCAGATCAGGTGCTAAAGCTTTAGCTTATCAAAGGCTGAAGAGAGAAATTCAGTAATGGACATGAAGTTTAACCCTCTATTTCTGTGAATCAGTGTTAAATCCTGTACAGTTGTCGGAAAAGACAGGTAGAGGATGGGCTGTAGCACTATAATAGACCAGAGAAAACAAACCTTGTGTTTGCTAAACCCAAAGGGAGATCCCTGGAAAGTATGAACTAGAGGGATTAAAACAAACACCATTAAGGCAACAGTCATTGATCTTTATTGTTTGTTTTCCCTTTTCAATAGAAAGCAACAAATAGTAGACAAAATGAGCTCTGCTCAGATTTGCAGCAGTCACCATCCAGTTCTTAAAGCTAGTTCCTCAACCAAGTACTGCCAGGTTTTGAGAGCTCTAAAACAGATGTCTTGCCAAGCTGGCAGGATTCTGAGCAAGAGCTTTCTTTAGGCTGTCCGGAGTCTGAACTCTGTGAAGTAAGAATCTGAGTCAGGGCTAAAAGGTCGGTACCAGATGTACTAACCTAAGATAGCTTAATACATCTCAAGTCAGGAGTAATAAATGCATGGAGCCTTTTAAGCTCTCAAGACATGCATGAGGGAATTGGCCACCAGCATTACCAGATAAAGAAATATTTCCTAAGCTATAAAGTATGAAGAAATACTTTAAAGTCTACTTTCTGAACTATCACTTATTTCCAAAATGCCTTCCTAATGACTTCCTCCCTACATACTACTTTATGCAGAGATTTGTTCCTGCCATGAAACAAGTAAAACCAGCACAAGAACAGGAAAACAGAAGCATGCGTAAAACTGATTGTCTGCTTGAAGCTGCAAAAGATCTAGTTTGAGTCTGGTTTAAAAAATAAATTAGGTTCTTATATACTAGGATTAGTATTTCAAGTAATGTACTTAAAACTAGTGACTGAGATACTACAGCCCTATTCTCATTTCTGCAATGTGACTCCAAATGGTACACTACAAAAATCAGTGTAACAAAAAAATTGCCATATTTCTTCTATATGCTATTTGACTGATTGTTCACTTAGTGTCTTTAGGCTGTACATTACTTGACAGATACAGTAAAATAAAAAACCTGAAATACATTTCCCAGGTTATTTACTGTTAACGCTGATTCAAGTTCCAAACTACCACAATCATTCTCCCATATCTACATCAATACAAATTCTGTATACTGAAAAAAGTCAGATGTTCACAGTATTTCAAGTACCATCATTAAAAGACAAATCACTGCCTCCCCCAGAAGAGCCTCCAGAAGTGTCTATTACACCACTGGTGCCTCCCAAGCATGAACCTAAGCTACAGGAGATGCAAAGCAACCTATGCAGAATAGAGTTATTGTTCAGTCTGATTCCTTAGTAGATGGTGCAACGAAGTCCTGAGGCAGTTGAAAACGCCATGGATTTGCTTCAGATAGCCGCAGCATTAGGCAAACAGAGCTTGTCAAGACAAGAGCTGTTGTATAAAACCCACCCCTAAATCTTTTCACATGAAAGAGATAAGGGGTAATGGGCACAAGTTATTCCTGGGGAGATGCCAACTGCACACAGAAAGAGAACAACCAGTCACTGGAATAATTTTCCCAGGTAAGTGGTGGATTCTCCAACACCAGACACGTTTAAGATTCAGCTTGAGAGAATGCTGGGACATCTAGTCTAGGTCACACTTGGCCTAGAAAGGTTGGACCAGATGATCCTTGAGGTCCCTTCCAACCTGGTATTCTATGATTCTATAATCCAACTGGTCAAATTCCTTACTGTTGATACCATTATTCCCATGAAACTGAAGATGCCGGTCCAAATGAAGCACAAACGTGCCTCTTTTCAGTGAAAGCCAACCACAGCTTTCCATGGCAGACCTCCCAATATTTGCTACTGACTGACCCTTCCTGCCTAAAGACTGAGGCTGCCGCCTCTCAGTATCTGGTATGATTTGGTGTACTGCTATAAAAAGTGCTGCCTTGGCACCAAAGTAAGATTGGAAAAAGATGAAATTTGTCAGTATCTTTTCAAACATCCCCAGCAACTCTGCTACAGCAGTAACTTTCTTGAATGCCTGGACAGGTCTATGGAAAAAGACATCACCTTTTCCTCTAAAAACAAGACAGAAATGCTATCATAGCAAACATGTAACACCTCCCACTCCCCACCCAACTGCAAAACAGGATGAAAAACTTCAAAATAGGGCAATTTCCACAGGCATATCTATCTGCACTCAGATGTGTTAGGTTTATACCTTCCCCTGTAGTATTACAGAAATAAGGAGAGTAAGACAAAGCAGGTCCAAACTGAACATCAGATAAAAACTTATCTTACCTTTCCAAACGACCCCTGTCCAAGAACCTTAAGTAGTTCAAACTGTGCTGGATCTGCTTTCTCACAGCCTTCTTTCACATGGTGTGTAATAGGAATTTCTTTCACACTTCCTTCATCCTATTATTTCAAGACAAAAAACAACAATGAACAGGCCTGAATGAATCAAGTATCATTAGAAATGCATGTAAATGCTTGCTCTTTTCTTTGTTGGCGTTTTGTTTGTTTGTTTGGGGGTGTAGGTTCTGTTTTGTTTTGGTTTCTTAACGTTTTAAATTCTAGTATGACAAGAAAGCTGTTCAAATGAAGAATTTTTCTATCCATCCTTTCTTAAATAGAAATTTCTAAACTGAAGTAAAATTGTCAAAGAATGCTTATTTACTTTTGTCATAAATTACAGCTACACCAAAGATGGATTTTCTTGCACGAAAGGAATAAATGCACAGATCTTTAAACCAAGTCTAAGATGATCCTTCTGTGCTTCACTTCTGTTTAGCCGCCTTTAGTTTTCCCAGTCGCTAGTCTTCTCATCTTCCCCTTTCCTGAAATAGTCTTAATGAAAGCTAAACTGAATTTCATCATTTCAGTAATTACTGCTTTTCACAGCAGGAAATAATAAATATGGTCATCCATTTGCAGCTAGACGAATATGCATCGTTTGAAGAGCACAAATGTCATCCTTGTGAGTCATCTTAAGAACTCTGAGAATTCTTGCATTCAACAGAAGAAACAGCTCTGGGGTGCAGAGTTCATGGAAAGACTACCTTGTCTGGAGATGACCTTCAGAAAGCTGAGGGTAATTCTGAACTGTTGACTTCCTGTTACTCTCATCCTTAGCAGAGCACAGCACCCTCAATTGTGAAAAGACAGACATTCATGATGCAAACAAATTAGATGATGTATTGCGGCTCTCATGGTGTAAGGGAAGTTTGTGTGAGCCAAAACAAGCAAGATGTCAAAATAAGTACCCTTAAAGCCTAAAATTACGTGCTAAGGCCTACAACAGCCACCTCAGCTTATATGTAGCAAAGGAGCAGCACCCCTTACCCCTATCAAAAATACCAATGAACTTCTTGTACACAGTAAATACAACCCCCTCACATCAGGAAATCCCATCTGATTTGCAGTACGTTGCTTTTAGGGCATCCTATCCAAATTATTATTAATTTTCCTCCTATCTTCTCTTTAGGTCTTAGTCTTGAAAACCTCTCTTAGCAGAGACCAGAAAAACACCCTACCAACCTACACTGAATCGCTCTCCTTCAATGACAAGTACAAACAGCACCAGAAAAAAACTGACCACCTAATGAAACAGTTGGCATTAGGAAAAAACAGCATTCTATAGTCAGGCTGAATAAAGTCTTGCATGCCAGGAAGTGTTTAAGGCCAGGCTAGACAGGGCTTGGAGCAACCTGGTCTAGTGAAAGGTGCTCCTGCCTACGGCAGGGGGTTGGAACTGGATGAACTTTAAGGTCTCTTTCGACCCAAACAGTTCTATGAAGACCACACATTTAAAAAAGTAAACAGCTGACACACATTTATGATACAGAGTATACATGCCAACTTCATTTCATCCCTCTACCTTGCTGACTGTGGATGTAAATATTCATAGGAAAGATGCACATACCTTATTTTATTTTAAACACGTGCCTGGAATTTAAGGCAGGTAAGAACACCAGCATTTCAAGTCATTTGACAGCAGATGAAAGCAGCAAGTTGTGTAGTTGTACAAGAGACTCAATGGGTGGCTCTTTCTATGAAATATGTAGTCTACTTAAATGCCTTTTTACCTCACCATCCTAATTTGTATTCCTTAACACTGTGAACCTATGCATGAGAAAAGATCTTTAAGAGCTCACCTGCTCTTCTGTTTATCACCCACCTTGAGTCATTAGCCTGTGACATCACATGTGGTTGCTGCGGAGACTGACAGAGTATTTCTAAATGTGAACCGAGGAGAAAAATGTTTTCCATGCGAATAAAGAATGACTTGAGATGCATGAAATGAGTTATTTCTTATAAAGTGTTTTACCTTTGCAAAAGATCTCACTTAACGATCATTAAAGTACCAAAAATTGGCATGACTTAAGTATAAGAGGACCTCTGCATCATCAACAAGAAATGAGCAGGTAAGAAGTTGAACAGATATATAAGCCAGTTTCATTTCCATTTCTGGTTTGGCCTCCATGAACTGGAAATCTGGTTATCTGATTTTGTACTCCACTGCTTGAACAGCACATCCATCTCAGGGTTCAGGTACCAGCTCCCACTGAGCCAAGAGGTAACTATTCTCAGTAGTTCAAGAGAACAAAGCACTGAAAGAAACACTGCAATCGTTTATGGCATTGCGCCATCTCACTTTGTTACAGCTTGACTGGTATGTAGCTCCAAGCACCTAACAAACGAGCTCAGCAACATCCTGGTTGAAGTACAGCAAAAGACTTGAGACAACCCATTGCTCATCTTTCTTTGCTACATGTAACATGACTACAACACTGACTGTTTATTTACTTACTCCACACCAGGAAATGTCCAATTACCATGTTTCTATCCCCAAGAGTTTATTCTCCAAATCACTTACTTAAGAAGTGATTGCAACACAAAGGAGGGGTTACAGCTGGCAGTAAAATCTACTTGATACCTTCTTCTATGATTCTGTTCAAAAATACATGGATGGGCATACTGAAAACTCATGGCAAATTCTTCTATGTGAACTCCAGCATTTCACTAAGTACAGAATTAGCCTGAAGTTCAGACCAAGATTTAGCCAACATACAGAACACTGATCTTTAGCATTTCCTAAATATGCACATCACCGAGGCACTGGTCAAAAATCATGCTCAGCAGGGTTTATTTGGGATATTTCTATGCAAGTCAAATTAACACACTGGTGTAAAAACTCTCTTTTAAAATAGCAGGAATTAAGCACCTTCTAGACAAATGTACAGCAACTACATTAAAAAAAAAAGAAAAAAAAGAACAGATGACAATGTAATAAGAGCAACATTAAGCGCTCTGTGGATAAATGGTTCAAGGCTGGACAGAGCATTTTTCAAGGTTGAGGGATCCGTAAATGTTCTCTCTGGCACACAGAATCTGTTTGCCATAACCTCATGTGACAAACTTTCCCAAACAAAGCCCCTACTCAGGTACTAATTTTCAAAATCATCTTTTGAGACTTGGAGCCTCTTCAGATCTGGTCACATAAAATGACAGGTCCAAAAGTTATTAAAGAGCATGAAATACATGAATTTTGCTTCAAAAGCAAGTCATGCTAATAAGAGTCTCAACTGAACATCTATTGAATATACTTACATGGTAGGCATATGGTTCACCTTCTTCCATAGGCTCATCTGCCATTTTAAGGCCATTTAGCTACAGAGAAGAAGGAAGGAGAATGCAGAAGGAAAACAAAAACAAAGTTAAGACCTAAAAATTTCAAATAAGCAGAGTTCATCATTTGACCAATTTACATTTCAGAGCACACAAATGGAAACTGATGTTCTTGTCACTCTAAAACTGGAGTTTGAAACAAATACTACTACTTAGACATTATATTTAGCATCTCCCTTATGTACGATTTAGCATATCCCTTTGTAAATGCTGTTCTATAGTGTTACTTAATTGGAATGATTTTAAAATTCCTTCTTTAAAAGCTACAGATACCCTCCATACAAGATGACAGTAATGCAAAACTTTTCTGTTAAGCACAAAATTTACGTTGCAGATGCTTTTCAGACACCTAAAACCTGCTGCTGACAATCAACTGCAGCTTCAGGAGAAAAGATTCAGAAGTGATTTAGTCTTTTTCGGGCAACAGCAAGAAGCACAAGAGCAGACAGTACAGAGAATACACACCACAGAATTCTTATGCCCAAAATAATTACCTATTTCCTTAAAAAATTAGATTCCTCTAAAAAATGGCTTGCCTCAGAAGTTATTTAAATATCTAGCAAATAGAATACTCAAATTTTAAGTACTTCAGAAACCATAGATCTCTGTACTAAAATACTTCTGGATCAATTTCAAAAACACATCCTTGACAGGCAGTAAAGTATGATATGCATCTGGACAGAAGCAAATAAATGACATGCCCTTAAATCAGCACAATACCAGCTAGCAATTACCAACCCCCTCCCCACCTTCAAACAGCAGTGAAAGAAGACAAAGTCCCCAGTCACAGTAAAAAAAGTTTAAAAGTTATTTAGTTGAAGCTCTAAGTAACAATGGTGCTTAGCAACTGAAACTTGACAAAAAACCCAACTAAAGGACATGCTCCATTTAAACATGCAAAGCATTAATTAAAAACTGGAAATACCTGACAAAATGGGGGAAGCCAACTACGGATTTTGCTAGTGATAACTGCTAATTTAGTTGTATGTTAATTGTTCAGCATCTCTACCTTCCTGTGGCATCAATCTCACACAGCAAAACACTAATCAGAAATAACATAAGGAAACTCAAAGCACTTTTTTCCTGAAAACAGAAGTGAAATCAACTAAGTTCTTAGACCAGGGAATAACACTTTTTTTCTTATACTTCTAAACTTATTTACAATACTAAGACACTGAACTATGGTATGATTATCAGTACGCAAATTGGTAAAATACGATTAAAAAGAAGTTGAAATGTAGACCATGCCCCTGTTTAAAACCAAAACAAGAAACTCGACAGACAGGTAGGGCTGAAGCGACAGGTTTATACCACCACAATTGCATCATCTAAGCAAACCCTCAACCACTTCCACTGCTTCTTTTAGGACTCCTTATTTCAAGTACAGCTTTTAAGAGCTAAGTGCTAAAAGAATGATTTTGATAAAGCTAAATCTTCAATTTTTCTATCAAGATATCAGCACTCATTTTTGGATTCACTAAAGAAAAGAAAAAATTATCAAGTGAAGTAGTATGAGGCTTTGGTTGCTTTCACTCTTCTCTATGTTTCTGTTTATTTTAACCACAGTTTACACACACATTTCACATTACCTATAATCTGTCAGTTTCACCAAGGAATGGCATATACAACGTACTCATTATCTGTACTTATCATGCACTGCCACTGTAATATCTCAAAGCTAAAAACCCACTAACCCATTACCCTGGATTCAGAAATTTCACATACACTATAATGCTACTAACTACTTTGCTACATAACAACCCTTTTTTGCATTAATATTTTTACCAAATTAGATACTGGGATGGACAAAGAACCCAATATACTTGTTGTTATACAAATTAGCTAAATATATCGAGAAATAATGCCAAAACTCAGACCAGGTATGAACCAGGTACGTGCCAACCCTGGAGATATTAAAGGCTAGGCTGAATGTGATTCTGGACAACCTCATCTAGTTGAAGATGACCCTGCTGGTTGCAGGGGAGTTAACAAGACAACCTTTGAAGGTGCTTTCCAACTCAAGCAGGTCTCTGATTCACAGTCATGTACTTTCTTTTCACAGTATCACTACGTTACTTTCAAGTGTGAATCAATGAGGCCAAAGTTGTCCAAAAAGCTTATTTGGACCCAGTAGTAAAATGGGTGTCCACACTCCAGGTGCTCAGAAATCAAATACAATTCTTCACTCATGGACTTATCAGATGTGAACTTATGGGGCATTTTGCCTTTTCTTTCTTTAAATGTGGTCAACATTTTCCAAGTATTGCTACTTAAATTTAAGCTCTGGAAGCAATACTACCAGCCAGAAGAACTGTTGATACACTGAAAACAGCAGCTTAATTCTAGGCAACCAGATACAGAAAGCTGTCACCTCTGGAACAGGGTTCTGAAACTAAAATCAGCATGATATTTGATCTACATAGATCCTGAGCATGCCATGTAAAGCATACTTTCAGCTTTCTGGCAAAACAAATTTATTCAGTTATTGAATTTTTATGGCAGATAACCAAATGCTATCTTAATTAACAACTTCCTATCACACACTTTTCCCCTTCACTGTTGCACATGGGGCCTTTTTTCCTGTCCAGTCTCTACAAAGACTGGGATGCCTGCCAAAGTCCAAAGACTTTCATGTTCAAGTGCCTGAATCTGCTTTTATTGCCTGGTACTCATGACGGTGCTTTCACCTTCTTCGTTTGTGAACCCTGGTCACTGTCCATTAAAACAAATCCACCAACAACCTGTTGGATTGTAAACCAAAGTCAAGTACTTTTTTTAGTTATTCAGTTACAAGTTTCAATGACAAAAATCAAATCATTACTCTTCTGTACAGATACTTACATTGGCTAAGTTTCAGCAATGAAAGTGCTCACTCATATAAGGCAAAAAATTAACACTTAATTCCCACCTCTGTGGAAATCAAATCCAAAACTCTGTTTCCACAGCCAAGTGTGACCCCTTTTAGTGATATAAATATTTATGCACAAACATATACCAAACAGAACTATTTCAACCTCCAAGTCCTTACTAAATATCTATGAACACACAAATTTAATTATAGAGAACGGGAAAGCACATTTCCATGAGAACAGGTGAAAGAATCATAGAATAGTTTGGGTTGAAAGGAACCTTTAAAGGCCATCTAGTCCAACCCCCCCTGCAATGAGCAGGGACACCTTCAACTACATCAGGTTGCCAAGAAGCAAGTACCATTACTTTGACAGAGATTTTCATCCTTGAATCATTCTGTTGTTCAGTACTCCTGAAGTTCTACAACTAATCAAACATTTTAAATATTAACTGTCATTATAACACAAACTAAACTCAGACGTTTAGGCAAACAATGCGCATGCTTTCCAAAGACAAAATGTGAAAAGTACAGAAAATATTCCCTATTCTTGATTAGTATAAAAATAACTAGAACAGCTACATAAAAGATGAGACAACCTGGCAGGTAAGAGACTTACTTTTCCAGAGGTGCAGGCTAAGAGATGCAATCCTCCAATGTCAAACTGCCTCCTGATTTAAATAGCTGCAATGGATCCCATGACTTGTTGGGACTATACCCTACTCCCTTAGGAGAATGTCCAAAGGGCTTCTGTGAGCTGGTAAAAGGCTTAACTATGGTTGCACATGTTTTCCCTCTGATAATTACAGCAGAAGAATTCCAGTATTACCAAAGATTTGCACCATCTTCCCTCCCATGTGAAAGACGTTTTAACTGTTCACACAGTAAATGCCTTATGGTTTGGTGGGTCTATAAGTTTTGGCAGAAAGAAGCTAAACAAATGGTCAGCAAAAATGCCTAACTAGAAAGAAAAACTGTAGAAGGTGTAAAGCTGGTTCACACTGCCCTGCTTTTACACATCACTTAGGCATTCAAACAGAATTTAAAAAAATAGAGAAAAAGCAGAACAGGGAATTTTATAATCATACTATTATTAGAAGCAGAAAGCGTTACTCATCACCACTCACATATAATCTCGTCTGGCTTCAAACAGGTAAAATTCTACATAAGGATGAACAAAGACTTCTGCATCCTCTATGGTTCCTCCTTCACTGTGCTTAATTTGCTAAGTTACCACAGCTACAGTCACCAGACCTAGACCTTTCAGTTCTTCCAAATGAATACTGGAATAACCAGTTTGCTTCCCACATACAGAAGTATTACTTCAAATACTTATTTCAAAACATTGGAGTGGAAGCTTACATTAGAAACCCCAATTATTTTGAAAACTTTGAAAATAAAATATCCTTTGAAAAAAGTTCTGTGAAGACAACCACATTTGTTCCTCATTTATTCCAAATTACCTCTGCACAGAGTTCGCATCATTAATCTAATTAGCAACATATTGGCCTACTGAATCGTATTTCCCGAGATAGGTTTGAGAAATCTGGGGGTTCTGTGAACAGACAAACAGGTGAGGGCGTTTTTCTTTTCTGAATGCCTAAAAGTCACCATGAACAAAACTGAAGCTTAAAGGCACCTGGCTTTCCTACAAAACATTCGTAACTTTCCCCCAGTCAACTGCTAATTGTTTTTTCTTAAACAGTAGATATCATCATTGCGTGGAGCTGCCCAAGCAGGATTCGGTACTCTTTACTGACAGGGCTAGCATGCTTTTGGGAAGGAACAGTTTTCCCCACTACAGCAGCCAGTCCCACAAAGTGGAGTGTGAAGCAGGGTTGTTAGGGTTACCCAACACCGAGTTACACCAACAACAGCCGAGCTACTCTACTACAATATGACCAGAGGAAGAATGTCTGCTGATGGCAGTGTCTGCCTGAGACTCTGCAGATTGATGCCGAGTATTCTCACACACTGCTAGCCTCATTCCCTCAGCTCTAAAAAGGGAATATAAAAAGAGGAAGATAAAGCAATCTACCTTAAACAGACATCTACCTTACTACAGAAAGTTACAAAGTTCTTTTCCTGTTGCAAATAAGTAATACATTCAGGCAGGATAATAAACTTGCAGCAACATATAATTACTGATTTTAAGAAAACATTTTGATCCTTCCCAATACCAGAGATCAGAGGAGAGCTACATGTGCTTCAGACCAGTTAGAGCCATGATGAGACACACACTTAACCATAAGCACAGGGACCACTGAACCAGTAAAGGACTTGAGATCTTTTTACTACTGCCTGCTTAGGAGATGACTGTAAATCCAGAATAAAAGGGCATAAAGTAACAAGTCTCAAAATCATGTTTAATGGCAGATAGGAGAACACAGGAAAAAGGTTAAGATTGACACTTGATGAGAACAACATACTTCAAATTTAATTCTTAACATAGTAAAAAGTTAATCTACATAAATATTAAAATTTGATGCAAGTTAACAAGTCATACCATTCTTCTGATTTAGGGTTATTGTGAAGTCTCTCCAAAGCTATCCTGCAGGTATCAAGGGGAGCTACCTCAAACAAACCTCCTTCTCCATTTACAGACTCAGAATACCACTGCAGATTTCCAGAATGATCTTTAAAAATGATATATCAAAACAGAATTATCATCATTATTATACTGCAGCACTTTCCAATACATAAAAGACATTCATTGTTTTGCTTTTAAGTCTACTAATGTGCTTACTTTTTTTTCTTTTCACATTTTTTTTTTTAAGGCAGCTTGTTCTCAGAAGCCTTTATAAAAACCTGCGCATTGTTGCAACAGCTGAGACCACTTAATTCAAGTTACAGGCAATACTATTACTTTCTTAACATCACACAACCTAATTGTGGAGGTTTTCAGAAATGCACCAAACGAGGTAGCTGAGTCATCCACGTCACTGCCAGTAATTACTCACAAACGAGTTATGCAACTCCTAACACTGACAAAATTCAGTGGCCTTTGACAGACCAAGCTCAGAACATGCTTCAGAGGATGAGCTGCAAACACTGGCCAAAATCAAAGATGCATTTATTCCAACTGGCATGGGCAACAGCTTATAGACAACAGCAGCAAAGCTCAACTCATGAACAAGCAGCAACTCTCAATGCAGCCCAGTTTGCTAGCAGAATACTTCAGTTTCCAATCACTTTGTTGTTTCAACCTTGTCTTCCTTGTCACTGTCAGCCAATTAAGCAACTCGCTTCTGAAGCGTCTATTTCAAAAACAAATACTTGAGTACCAGGCCGCATTTACGCAATTCACAATATTTGCATATTGCAACCTGCATGCACTGAAGTCAATTACACTTCTCCTTTTAAATGCAAGGCTATTCATTTTAATAAGGCAGAAAATCCCAAAATTACTGTATTCTGCCCAATTCCAATTATTCTTGCATTTAATTCAGTTTAGTCAACAAAATGTTAAAAAAGTAACATGTTAACATTTACTTTCCTCTTCCTTTGTAGGCTGCAATCATATTGTAATAATCTACAATGGCTGATTATAATCAACACTTATTTGATTATTGTACTATTTTTACTGCCATGAAAATACTTATTAATCCTGTATTTAGGAGGAAAGAAGTTCACTCAGTATCTGAAGCTTAGACTGCATGGCACTGACCCTTTCTACCTAGGCTTAAAGAATTCCCAGTCACTAAACTTGCTCCACAAGTGACACTGTCACAGGAATATGACAGAACAGCACAGGGTGCACTCCAAAATGCAATCCTCAGCGCTTAAAAGACTTTCCAAGTGAAAAAAGGCAAAATCATTCAATGCGAAATTTCTTCCAAAAGTTCATGGTTTTATGCCTCAAAGCATGAAAATTTGTTTCCTACCTTAAAAATCACATTCCTCCCTTGCCAACTGTTTTTGCTTCATCAAGCTAACCCAAGCACTGCTTCACTGGGAATGCGCTTATTTCTAATAACATAATCCTAAATTTAGTCAACAAGCAGATTCCTCTGGAGAAAACTTCCTCAGATTTTTACTCCTATGCCACAACTGACAGACAAAAGTACCAGTTAACACAAGTAAGTTTCTCTTCACAATATAGGATTATTTCACAGTTTTACTGCTGACTGCAGTTTCAGCAAGGCCAAGGTCACAGAGATACACCAGAATGTCAAGATAAGGTTGTAGTAAGCATTAAAGGCTGTAATTAATTCTATAAAATTTAAGAGAAGAATCCAGACCAAAATTAATTTTAACGTAAATTAAACCTGCACTAAATCCTCAAACGACGTGAATGCAGAATTCCAGCAAGTGGAAAGTATATTAAGTGTATCCCAGAGATGTGTAGTAAAGTGTTATAACAACAAGTATTTGTTAACGTAATTTGGGAACTTCACACGCAACTTTAAGAAACTGGTTTTGGTATAAATGAAGTTTCAAATGCTCCTAGCCAAATGCAACACAGACATAATAAACATGATGCCAGAGTACAACTGAAATAGTTTTACACAGACCCTGTTAAGTAAGTAGTTCATGTACAGGCTTGAGGAAAATGCAATTTAAACGCCTGTTGCAAACAGTTGCATTCAGATGTTAGGAACACAGAGGTCTTTCAGCTGGAACTCCACTCTCCTATGCTCTGTGGGCTAGACAGGCGCGACTTCAGAACCAGGCTCCTACCATGGTACACCTCCAAGCTCATGTTTCTCTGTTAGCCCTGGCCCAGTCAAATATTCGAAGGTAACTTAAATGCCACCACCATCAGCAGAACTACCTGTCTGAGCCTTGCTGCACTGGGGCTGGTTCTCCAGCCACTCTCACTAACTGCCAATACAATATTTATGACAAGATATGCACACAAAAGCAGCACTGAACACTGAACTCTGAAAAAAGCATCAGCCTTGGTGCAGGGGTGTTTGACCAGGCAAAAAATACCCAGACACACACAACAACCACAAGTGTTCGCATTTCAGCTGCAGTTCTTGGAAGTTTCATTATCTGAACACTGATGTATCACAATCCTCTTGAAGAACAGGTCAATGGGGCCAAAAAAGCTCTCAGACCTTCAATAAGCTTCATACCTGAACTACAGCAGACTATTTTTACAAACCATAAGATTAACAAATAAGCCTTAATACCTTCTGCTGACTTTTTAATCCTTACCTGTAGCTTCACTAACATAATTAGGATTTCTCTACTATTAAGGTACAGAGCCTGCATCAAATATTATTAGATCATTAGGAAATTTTAAAGTGTTAAAGTGTAGCAGTCACGGTGTGGAAATGCATATCCAGTAATTACCGTACTTGGAAAAAGCACTCTGTAGACACAGCTACAGCAAGTAAAATTAAAAGCCAAACAAAGAAATATAAAACCTCACGGCTTTATTCCTTTTGGGAACTACTATGGAGGGGCTCTTTAACTTTATAGGTGTAATTTTTTATCACAGAATAACATTTCAAAAGATCGTTTAAAGGATCTTGTCCTTCCACTTTTCTCAAAATTTTAACAAACAGCAGTTTTGCGCACTTTGTACTTCGAGATGAATTTGCTACAGACCTTTTATTTATAAGGAAAGCCTACTGCATCATGGAGAGCAAGTCTGACCAGTTTTAATAAGCCTTATTTAGATAACATCTTTCGTGTGCCTAATACACCTAGGTGTAATCTTTTATTTGTCATACCTGAGGATACTTGACACACAACCCTACCCTTCTGATTTAGAAGTGCAAAAGTTTTAATACTCAATGTCACACTCTGCCGAGATACACACACTATTAAGGCATAAGCAGTTTTATCATTTATTGTCTTTTGAATAGCATTTGGTACTTGCTTAAGATGCACTTAAGAGTGCATTAAAGACACTCTCTCGTTCATTACACATATGCATCCAAACCTCAGTCTGGATATACATGTCTGGAAAACACTTCGGGTTCTTTCTGTTACTTGCGTGTATTGTAATTATCGCAGAGTTACTCAATGAAAAAAGGAAGGGACCTCTCCCAGTGACAACCTACCTGCACACACATCCAGCTTTTCCCAAGAAGTTAAAGTAACTTTCCACGGGAGGTACGGCCCCAGAATGGAGTTTACAAAAGCCCCCCCGAGCTGTATGTTAACTGGGAACCAACAACCGTGACGTTAACATCGGGAAGAGGCGACACGGAGCACACCGGCCGCGAACACTCCACCACGCGTTACTCCCGCAGCCGGGCCGCCCCGCGCTAACCCCACTCCACGGGCTGCGCCGTTCGCCGTCGCTCCCCAGTCCCGGAGCCGCCCCGGGGGCAGCGCGGGCTGTGAGGCGTTGCCGCCGGCCACAGCCGCGGAGGAGCGGCATGGGAAGCCCGCGGGAACGGGCCCTCCCGCGGCGGCGGGGCGCGCCTGGGGGCCACCACCTTCCCGGGACGGGACGCGCTCCTACAAGGCCAGTCCCGGCACGGCAGCTCCGGTGGACGAGACGCGAGCAGGCCAGGGGGGGCGGAGGCCGGGCGGCAGCGCCGGAGATCCCGAGGGAGGCGGGGAAGCGGCGGCGCCGAGAGCGCCGGGAACCGGAGGGGGGAGGGCGGCGGACAGACCGGGGGCGGCGAGGAGAGGCGGGGGGAGACCCGCGGGGCGGGGGCCGGAGCTAAAGGACCGGGGGCGTTGCGGTCCGCCCGCCCGTCCTCCGCCCGCACCCCCGGCCCAGTAGCTCCCAGGGGCCGGTAGTGGGGAGGCAGGTGCCCGCGGGGAGCCCCGCCCGCCCCGGCCCGGCCCCACACTGACCTCGCCGCCGCTCACGTACAGCTCCATTTTGTGGCAGGGCTCCGGCTCCTCCGCGTCCTCCAGCGGAGCGAACGGCACCATGTCCCGGCTCTCCTGCTAGCCGGGCAGCCGCTGCGCATTCCCCGGCTCAGAGGCGGCGTGCGGCCGCGGCGGGCCCGCTCCTGCTGCCCATGGAGCGCGGCGGCGGAGCTCCGGCTGCTGCTACTGCCGGCCGGCGGGGGCGGCGCCGCTCTACGCTCCCCCGCGCACACCCCCCAACATGGCGGCGGCCGGGGGCGGGGCCTGCGCGGCATGGGGGTGACGTCAGGGCGGGTCGGAGAATCCCCTGCATGGGGGGGGGCGCCGTGACGCGCGACGACGTCAGCGTCCCCTCAGCCGGGCGGCGGCGCGCTGAGGGGGACAGGGTCGGGGGGGGGGTGGCCGAGGACCGGTGGCCGAGGAGCGGGCTGCGGCACCGGGTGGGCTCCGGTTGGATCGGCTCCGCCGCTCTGCCCTCCCGCCCGGGGGACAGTGGGGAAAGAGCCTCGGCGGGGCAGGGAGGGAGCGGCCGCTGGTGCTGTGGTGGCACCTGGACGTTCCGCCTGAGCCTGAGGGAGGGGCTTGGGGGACGCTTAAAACAAAGCGAAGCAAAGCAAAGGAGTGAAAAGAGCGGTCGCGCTAAGTGAGGCCCTTCAGTCCGCGAAGAAATGCCCGGCCCTTACCTTGGGCGCCGTGGGTTCCCCTCATGAGCGCCGGCAGCCCCCTCGGCTGTGGCAGGGCGGCTGTTCCTCAGGTGACGGAGGAGAAGAAAGCCCCAAAACTTCAGTTGTGTTTGATCTGGAGGTGGCAGGAGAGGAAGCACAGGCGGCTGGAAAGTGGGAAACTACAGCCTGGCTCCTCCTGTGCGCTTGGTGAGGTGAGGAGCGCGAACAAGCTGCGTGCACGGCTGTAGGAGAGCGGAGCAGTCTGCTTCACCGTGGTTACAAACACCAAGGGGATGGACTCCTTTGTTTCCAAGCATGTATTTAGAAGGACTACAGTATTTCCAAATCCGAGGGGGCAGAAAAAAGACCAGGGATAAAAAAAGCCCTATTATTTCTCCATCACTCTTTGATCTTGGAGATGGAAAACACTAGGTGATACTATCAAAAATACATGTTTTTTTAAGTGTGCAAAACTGCCTCAATGACACTGATTTTCTATTTAAACACTCTGCATGACTTATCAGTGAGCTCTGTCCTTTAGATAAAGCTAGCAAAGGAAGTCCCAAACCCTTCTTAATTGCCAAATAATTCTGATGAAATTAGCATGACGGGGGGAGCAAGCTGGTACACCCCATAGCCCAGGAAGCTTTCCCATGCTGATTTCTTTCTACTCAGAAGTCAACCATCGTACAAACAAATATGTATTATAAGATGCTGTGCTGCTGTAGTCCCTGATTAAATTAGAGTGACCTGTTTCACAAAGCTAACCATTACCAGCTCCCTGTTGCTGAGCCTGCTGAAGAGAGCTGCCTATTGTGAATGTGTCATTGCAGCAACAGCCAGCTGGCATGTCAGCATTTCCATTGCAAACCTATTTTTAAAGGTCTGTAACTCAACCACAGAAGACAAATGCTTTGGGCTGAAATGGGGAGTGTGTACGAGGAATGTTCATCCTTCAGAGAATAAAGAGCATGGAAGAAAATGTAGGACCGAAGTTACCAGTACTCAATACTGACAGAATTTGCATTTAAAATGTAGAACTGTTTAGGCTAGGTCACTTTTAAAGATTATTTTCCTTACAATAGGATTGTGCAAAGATGGAGCTTTTAGAGCAATTAAGTGACAGGAGACAAAGAGGCATACCTCAGCTTCATGGGTCTTTGGGTCACACACAGCTACTTACTTCTGCGCCTCTGATGGTATCACTGCCACGCATCTGCAGGAAGCCAAACAAATCTTTTCTATGAGGTTAAATATATATGTACTTGAGCAATGTCATAAGGCAGATCTGAAATTTCAATATAAGAGAAATCAAGTGAGAAGTGATTTTTTGAACGTGCTTGAGTACTCAGCAAGAACTTGTGTCTAAAACCTCTGTTGCAGATGCCTTTTCCTGCATCTGACTTTCTCCATTGCCTCAAACAATAAGATTGCAAACAAGTGTTCTGCATCCCCAAAGTCTCAACACAGCGATATTTGAGAAGTTCAGAGAAGACCAATAATCAAAGAAGTTAGGAATTTTATTCACGTGAAAGACTATAAAAAGGAAATTACGATATATGTAGATATAACAGTGGCTGAATAAGAAAAACTAAATTCAGAATTTCTTTTACTCTAGGTCTCATAACCAAAAAAGCAAAAGATATAAATGTAAAGCTTAGCAAGAGCCCACCCAAACAGACTTTTATAGAGAAATAAAACATTGAAAATGTAATAGCAAGTCATTAATTTAGGAGGACCAAGGCCTATTCATTTAAATGAATATTTAAATATTATATATTTTGATTTTTTTGGTGCCTCTTTCTAAAGCATCTAATGTAGCCTGTGCCCATGACTATATGGATATCAGGTCTTGTTTGGTGTGCAGTTTTCAGCTGAGGATATCAGATCTCATCTGGTGTGCAGTTTTCAGCTATTTTTTACATTTCATTGCCTTAATTTGTTCAGCAGGTTCTGCCCATTATGTTCCTCAGCAGGTCACTGTATGATCAGCATGACATTATAACTACTTTTCCCTCTTTGAGGTACTTTTACTTAATGAAGGTTTCAAAGTAACCAGTTTCTAAATATTTATTCACTTCAAAACTAATCCTACAACATGGAAAAGTTGTTGAGAATGCTCTTTTGCCAAGCCTAGTAGTACTACTAATACTAAATGTGATCTGCAGCCAAAATTGAGCTTGTTCATTATCCAACCACTCAGTTGTCCTTTTTGCGGACCTCATGGCTGTAGCCAACTGAAAATATCCATCCTTAGTTTGCTCATTTAATTTCCCTGAAAGTTTCAGTCATACACTTGAAAATAAGAGGAACAGATTACTTATGAGTTAAAAAACCCCTGTAATTTCCTTCATGTCATTCCTAGCAGAACATTTTTCAGAGAGGTATATTACAGAACTGTGTTACCTCTGGAGTTTTCTGTCAATCTGTATCAATCTTGTTCCCAAACAAGAGTTTTTCAGAAGAATCCTGCAAACTTGGTGTTCATTCACCCAGAATGTTTTCCAAGAAAGGGAAAATAAGAATATTATCATCAGACCTGTGTTTTGTTCTACTCGCCCCTCACGGTTAATGATATTGGAATCCAAGCCATGCCAATCATGGCAAATAGAGTGCAGCTCTGCCCTGGAAAGCAGAAAAAACAGTGTGAATATAGGACTATGTGAATAGTGTCTGGTTCAGTGAGATCTCAGGAAGGAAACTATTCAAAAAAGCAAAGATTGAGGAAGCTGCCCAAGCTGAGACTGACTTTTTTATTCTGTTTTTACTGCAATGGTAAAACACCTGGAAGGAACAGGTACAAATTATCATTTGTAGATTCAGTTGAAGGGACTGTGAACTGTAGTATTGATTGTGAAGGCAGTTTTGGAGGTGATACAGTTAATTTCTCAGAGCGAGTTTATTCGAGTTCATCATCATTTCACCTTTAATCTTTTATACAATGTGATTTAACAACACTTTCACAGTCAGAGCCCATACAACTCTTTCCTATTGTGTGGATGAATTTACGTGGGTACAAAGCATGCTTCTGTTAGCATGACTCGTTCTCATATGAGAAGGAAAAAGAACTGTCCTGATGTGTTGAAAATTTATGTCTGTATGCTTGTGTATATGCCAGAATCATTCCAGAGGAGGAACTGATTTATGCAGAGGGTGAGGTGCTTTGGAAAGCGTGTTCTCACGTGGATGTGAGAGAAGTTCAGTGGCACAGTTGTGGCTGTTAAGCTGTGGAGATACTCTATGTACAGGATAAATTGCTCTGGTCCTAATAAGATAAATCCTACAGCAAGATTTTCACAATTTTAAAAACTAGTATCACAATACCAAACATACTTATGTATCCAGATTATGTTATGGAAAAGTACCATGAAAAAAATCCTCAGTCAACACTGTGTTAGTCTGAATATGAAATAGAAACACAAGAGTCCATATCCCATCCTGTATATACTGATATTTTAAAAATGCAAATAGAGCCAAGGTCATGTATATGTGTCTATTTACAGAAATGTGGTAAAAACACTTTGTTTGTTATAATATTGTTGAACAGTTTATTGTATACTTCGCTCCACATTACAAAGGCGAGAGAAGTCACTGACTAGAGGAAACTGCAAGAATCACTTTCACACTCATGTTGAATATATGAAGCACAAGTGAAGAGCCTCTTTCTTACTTCATCCCAGCCTCAGCTTTATGATTATATTTTTCCATCTACATCTTTCATACTTTGTAGCAAGTTTTAAAAAGCTTACTTAGAGATAAAAAGGAAACCGATTTGAGACGATGCTCCTAGATTGACACCTTAAGAAAGATGCTTGATATTCACGATTTCATTCTCACCATCAAAGCAAACACTCTTGGGCTATTTTAGAACCACAGGACAAACTTAGCAGCAAATTTTGCCACGTTTGTCCAAAATGAACTAAAGAAATATCTCAGCCATATGGAAAATACAATGAGTTTATCTCTGCTGATCACATTGCTGTGACAGCAGGGAACGAAAATTTCAGATAGACACAGTGAAGGAAGTTCCTACTAGATTTCTTATGTTTATCTAAACTTTTTTATCTAAGCTTTTTAGTTCTTCATTTCAAAATGCATTTTGAATTCTGAAGTCCTACAATATATATTTATGTCCCCCAGAAACTGAGTAAATGCTACAAACCAGCCAACTGACACATCTCGGAAGTTCTGTATCACCAAATGAAAAGCTATGTCCAGTCAGGTTAAAGATCCAATATCCTACGTCCAGCACTGGCCAAGAAAGCAAAGAACAGATAGAAAATACAAACAGGGAAAGCGGTAGCTAAGAATACTTTGCCATAATTCGTTTTCGGTCTCCATCAAGTCAGGTTTCATGAGCCAAGAGTGGTACCTTAAATGTAATAGATAGATATTTTTTCCATTGGCTTGCCCAAGCCTTCTTGAATATCTAAAATTTTAGCTACCATAACATTGCAAGTTCTGCAACTAAAATTTACTAGAAAAATATCTCACTCTAAGCCTACTGCTTAGTCTCAGCTATGTTCCTTAGCCTTAAGGCTAGGTCTATTGCAAGGAAGAGTGATTAATCACCCTGTCCACATCATCTGTGATTTTATGCATGGTATATATCTCACCTCCACCGTTTTCCTGTGCTCTGCTATTTTGCTCAGGCAGAAGATTCCTGGGCTGTTCAGACACTTGTAAATGTAGAGTGGGGAAATTCCAGTTTCTCTGTACACATTTTCACTAGTGATGTGGAAGTAAATGCAAAATAACTACCAATAACATGCATGAATTGCAAAAAGAAAGGAAAGTGATAAGCAGTCATTAGTTATCAAAGCCATTTGGGAAATGACAAGCAACTCAAAGTAAATTATAGGCCTACCACAAAGAGTGGATACACAAGCACAAGCAGTGATCGAGCAAGAAGGGAGTTTGTTTTACATCCACAAGCTACACTGCGGGTATGGATACTTGGGCTTTGTGTACAGTTTTGGAGTCTGTGCTTAGAAAAGCCCAGCAGAGAACCATAGATATACTCCAGCCTCTGTGTAATGACTTAGAGTGAAAAACCCGAAGGTGCAGCTTTATCAAATCTCATTCTAAGTACTGATCAACAAGAATTTCTTTGTAATTCAGCTCTTTCCAAAAACTACTGAAGAAAACTTAAGCAACTGTATTTTTCATATTAACTCCTAAGGTTAGCTGAGCCAAATGCAATTCAGAAAAAATAATTAAAACCTGAAATAAGTTACTACGCAGTGTGCATACACCAACAGATGGCAAATCTACCACAAGCAACTGATCCCTTCTTTTTTTAACTGAATCTCACTTAGTTTTGTATTTTTCCAAAACTTGCTTCATTATATTTCTTCAAACCTGTTTCATTCTTGAAGCTGAAACCAAGCCTGAAAAATTCAACTTGAATTCACAGTGAATTGTGCCTCGAAGCACAGAATAAACAAACCATCATGATGTTCCAATATGCAAATGTATCAACAATGATGAATACTTAAGGAATTGATTGCATCCAAAATCATTGCAATCTCAATCTTCTGGTAAGTTTTTGTGACAGCAGAGGGTGTTACTTCTGAAGTGATACAGAGCCGAAGATGTTGCCAGTTCCTAACTTTAGCTGGTAGCCCACATATGCCTCAAACCAGTATCCTAATCATCTCAGGTGAAAATTCTTCCCATTTTGGAAGATTATAATTAACTTCATACTGAGCCATGCTTAGAAAAATGTCTCAACCTGGAAGATTAAATCTGTCAGAAATAATTCAGCGGTAGCTGTTTGTGCCTTGCAGAATAAAGATACTGATTTAAGATCATATATTTAGAAATTGTTTTTCCTTATAGTGGAATAAAAGGACTTGACTGCATGAGTAATAGATACATTACTGGGAACAGAGAGTAGGTCGCTGAATACAGTAATATCAGTTTAGGTCTTCAGATAATTGCTGTAGCATAATCCTTAAAGAATCCTCACTCCTAGAGGAAGAAAAAACAGTGTACCTTCCCAACTCACTGCTAGTGTTGTAGTTTCTGGGGGTCAACATTACTTGAATTGATTGCTATTTCTTCTCCACTATCAAGGTTATTTTCAAGCCATCTTGACTTTGCTTATGTTCCAGTTGAGGCACAACTTGACTCATCAGTTCTTTATTTGGAATACACATCACATTTCTTCACTTCATCAGTTCTCCTCCCAGTGAGGTCACTTGTTTGTGGCCATTCAATACTTCCTGCAAGTGCCCATTTCTCAGTTGAACACATTTTCATACTGTCCTGTGCAACGAATCTTGCTGAAAGCCTCCGTTCAGCCAAGTATGCATTTTGTAGCTTTGGGTTCAGTCAGCAGGATACAAGCACATGGTAAAAGCTGAGAACATTCTGAGATACGTTTCAGAAGCAGTTTCTGAAGCCCAACTTCTTTTTCCATTAAAAATGGTGACAATATTAATAATAATTTCAATGGGAGCATGATCATTCTATAAGTAATTGCTACAGGGAATTTAATTTAGACCTCATTTGACTGACATTTCTTGTTTGCAAGATACCTATTTTAGGAACAATGTCTTGCTAGTATATCTCTCTTCATCTTAGTCATGACTGATAACAGAATAATCATCTCAACTACTTTCCTTTTCTTTTCCTGCATAATAGCTTTGCTGCATTTTTGCATACCAAACATACAAGAATAGAAACAATTAGCCAAATAACAGTATTATATGCAGAGGAGCAGGTAAGTGACTAGAACTTACTTGAAACTCTATCCTAGGCTGGATGTCAGGCTGAGAAGCCTCTACAGTCATATATTGCTTTCTTTAAAAGACTAAGGAAAGATGCAAGCTTGTCTTTGAAGCATGCCTCTAAGGCACGTTATGTTCAGTTAGTGTTGCACTACATGTATTAAATACACATGTATTTAATACAGACTCTTAACATACCGTAACTTACTTATTTAACGTGCTGCTCTGCGAGAGTTAACTGCTCAGTCCTGTCAATGTTATCTGATAATACAGCACTGCCAGCAGAGTCAAAACTATTCATCCCAGTCACATTGTGCTTTCCCAGTACAAATCTGAAGCAGCAACTACAATGGCAATTTATCTTTAAACAGTATCTTTCATAGAGGGGAATGCCACAAAACACTTCACAGTTCATTTCATTATTGTGTTTCTTCTACTGCTCTAATCAACAATAGTGGTCATGAGGCAGCTGAATGCTAGGTTGAGATAGGACATTACTTGCGACTGTCCCCAGTTCTTTGTAATATTTTCTCATTTGCTGTAAATGTATGAGGACAAGTGATTATGGAGAGTTTTCAACAAGTTGACTTTGACACCGAAAAAACTGTGTCTGCTTTTAATGATGAGCTGTCACAGGCATCGATCAGTAGCCATGGCAAAACAGCTGAAAGCAGTAAAAAATGACAGCTGAACAGATTTCTTAATGATAAGGGAAAAATACAGTCCACACCATCTGAGAGGCAGATTCTCACTGCCTTTAATGGGAGGGTTTTTATAGTAAATGTTGTGCATTGGCTTCAGTGAGAAATGTGAGCACTCAGTGGCGGAAAGATCTAAGAGAACGAAGTCAGACCTCTAAAGAATGGCTATTACCCAGCAAACCAGAACATCAGCAGATCACTACTGGGTAAACAACAAATAATCTGGTAACAGCAAGAGCAGTGCTCGTATGGGGTACCTTGAAAACCTTAATGAAGATAGGAAAGGGCAGCTCCAGCCTGGTGTAAGTATCATTTCACCAGTTAGCAAGTGGTGTTTCACTAAGTTTAAGCAAATTACAACTGAGCCCTACAACTGATATGGCAAGACATAAAGAATACAGCAGAAAGGAGGCTGATCTACAGCCTTGCTGCTGAAATACTGCTGTTGCCCAGACATTCTTCATGGGAAAGGGGAGAAGGCAGAGACTGCATCAAAATGGAATTCCATAGCAATGACCTGGCAGCACTGTTGCTCTTTAAAGTTTGGGTAACTTCACGTACAGGCTTGGTGGTGTGCTAGCAGCATAGGCGATCCGTAATTACATAATTTGCACCAATAAACCCATCAGTCTGAGGGTCTGTGCTGACCCCTGAACAGTGCTCTAGGGCTGGTTTTGCACCTTCCCTCTTCTGGGCCACAAATGTAGCTTGTCTGATCCTGACCCCAATTCCGTAAATGAATGGATGGATGCTGAATATGCTGGAGTTTAGAACCACCAGTGTATCTTACGGCCAGGGAAATCAAGGGTTGCTTTCATTAAATGCTGTGGGGGTTTTTTAAAACATGTAATTCTGAGCATCAGCCTTTATCTCATAAAAAGAGGAGGAGGAGGAGCTCTTGTTATTTTTTGCATGCAACCAACACAATCTCATACTGTCTTTGGAAGGACAGCAAAAAACACCAGGGAAGGACTCTTAAAGAATGGATCTAATTTCTTAAGATAAAAAAATTATAAGATTCACTTTTAAAATATGCTAACAGTAACATAAAGGAAAAAAGAAATAATGCTGGGTTTGTGTGGGAAGGAAGCATATTTAAATCAAAAATGAATGACGTACCGTGTAATTACAGGAACCATTGAAAGAGTCAGAATTAAAATACTTGAAATATTCACATTGAAATATTAATTTGAAAATTTTAAAGTATGTATAAATGCACATAAACAGAGGCAGATGATACAGGGCTGAAGTTCAAATCAACTCAAAGAAGCCAGCCTTGTTAAATGAAAGCTAAAATTGTCACTGAGCTCAGCAGTGAGGGCTTTTGGCAGCATGTGGCTGGGTGAGCAGCTCTGCATCTTCAGATTTAGTGCTAAACTGTGTATTTTAGAGTGCCCCAATTGCCTTCCAACGATGCTTTTCTAAAGCACATGAACTCTGAGAACTCTTAAAAATTTAGATCAAAACACCCTTCTGAATTTTGAATCACCAAACAATGGGTGATTAAGCACAATTATAAAGCTTGCAGCAACAGAAGTAACATATTTCTTTTGTTATGACAAAGTCCTCATTGCTTAATGCAGTTTTATAAGACAGTTAAGAAGTATTTCATGTTTTCACAGACGTTTTCCATGCAGCTATCAGCATTGAGGAAGTATTTCATGTTTTCACATACGTTTTCCATCCAGCTATTAGTATTGAGGAAGTATTTAATGTTTTCACATACGTTTTCCATCCAGCTATTAGCATTGCTTATTTAGCTTACCTGATGGAAGATGTTTTCACTCAGAGATTATTCTATCTGAATTAACAGCTACAGATAAAACCATATACCTGTTTAATATTGAGAGATGGCATTTTATTTGGAGCAAGGATAATGCTTTTCTGAGTGCAGAACCAGCACAAGGGTTCTGCAGTGCCCAGGTCCCATTACAAAGTTAGATACGATTTTAGTCAGGTAAACATGTTGTATAAGTTCTTCTGCACGGGAGAACATTTTGCCCCAGATATTTGCTTTATAAATGATTTCTCCTTCTGACTCCCCTCATGTCTCACTGATGGCTCTGCCTTACCCGCTGGTAGCTGCGGGAACCTCAGGGGAAATGGAAATTGTCATTCCATGTTTGTGTGCTGTTTGTTTAACTTCCACCCCAGAGTTCTGCCTTCTTCCAAGGTTGTTTTGAGACTCTGGAGGTGCTTTTCTAATGCTATTGGCATGTGAAAGTGACACCTATGTCTCATTATACTCTATGCAGTTGGAAGAAAATAAAAGCTCACCTACAAAGTACTGTGGCTGCCAAGCACAACCGGACACCTTTTTACCAAAGCATGGCCTCAACAGCGGCTGATGAATCTGCACAGGTTGGTGGTTCAGTTTAGGGAGCACTTGATAAAACAACTGCTTATGCATTTCATTTCAACATTATTGGACTATTCACATGTACTTAGTTATTTTCTGTCAACACACACCCCGAGGACCTCAGCCCTTCCCCTCCCCCCCCACAATGACAAGCAGGTTGATCAGCTCTAACAGAGCCCCAAGCTCCTTCTTCCTTTTTACCCTCTATGTAAAACCATCCTCCTTCTGTTTTATCTCCACAGGGTGCAGGGCTTCTCAAATTGGGTCTTAAGTTCCTCTCAAGTCTGCTGAAAATGTCTGAGCTCATCCAGAGCTACACAACCGGCTGCATTGCCTCCAGACTGCCCGTCTTTCACTTGGCATCCATTTCATTGAGAGATGGGAAAACTTCTTTGCGTCACCCTTCAGGTTTCTGGAGACATTCACACTCCTCAGGGAGCACCGGTCACACACATGGGTTATTCTGACACATCACATCCACAGGCAGCACGTTCAGAAATCCCTCAGAAACAGCACTGAGAAAGGTCTGCTCCAGCCAGGGCTGTGCTTGAAGCGGTCGGCTTTTCTCTCCAGTGCAACAGCACAGCACCAATGCCAGATGCTTCTTGCAAGAGCCCCTTAGGGGTAAAATCCCCTCTTCTTACTACAAATGCAAAATACACACTTATAAGCCTATAGTTATATTGAAAATGACTCACCAGGTCACATCCTGGCTAGAGGAAGCTGGAGTGATTGTTTACTTCACAGCGTGAGTTGAACCAGTTCACAATCTCTTTCTTTGAACTAAGAAATACTTTATAGGAAAAATATTTGTTATATCATAAAAATTTTAGGAGAGGATAGGAAAAACAATAAGTTACTCAACATTATTACTAGATAAGGGTAAAAACAGCCTTTAAAACCCCTTGAGCAGGAGACTTTCTAATGGATTGTATTTTAATTTGTTTATAAATTACTGCTTTTTTGTTTCAGTGAAAATTCCACAGTTTGTAGCTCATAGTGAGGATATAACCAACCAAACCAACCAAAAGGAAAGGTTCAGTTTCATTTTTTAACTTATGGAGCCAAAAATCAACAGTCATTTCATCCCACTGATACACCTACAGGCAGCACCATCAGTGCGGCGTGCAGCACACATACCAGGGCTCGCACCGAGGAGCCTGTTCTTGCTGAACCCATGCCAGGCTGAACCAGAGCCATCCTGAGTGACATGCTCATCTTCAGGTGACTCCTCCAACCCTGCTTCTGATCTGATCAACAGGCATCAGTCCCCCTTGCACCCCAACAAGGAGGCTGTGACAGTTTGGCCCCAGTTCCCTGCCAATATTCCTTTCTCCCCCAAGACCTGTATGTCTGTCTCTGGCATCTGGTGCATTTGTGACCCTGTCTCACAGGGTTGTCCTTACTTACAGGCTTATCTTTTTCCATTTTGTCCTTGCAGTCACATTTTGCCAACCAGTTTAACCATCTTTATTGCCTGTAGTTCCAAGATACTTCAGTTCCATTCCCTTACAGCTCCTCTGTGGTGGCCTGCTTCTATCTACGCCCAAGAGATGGATGAAAGGAGGATTTAAGTGATCATGGATCCCAACATTATATTCAAATCCAAATCATGATAGTCACAAACTTGGGAGAACACAAATCCAAGCCTTTGTTTTATCTCCATTCTTAACATATTTTACACCTTGTCTTGGCCTCAGAACAAGGCAAAACTCAGGGTTTAAAGAGACATTGTTCTTGCTCTAGAAGGCCAAAGCAGGGAGTTTGGGAACTCTGCTTTCTAAGGCACTTCCCCTCATTCCTGCTCAGCACTGCACTGTGCCTGCAGAGCCAGTCCAAGACAGGGTCACTCATGTGTCCCTGTCCCCATTCACTTCTCCAGGTATCCCCTCTGCTCCCACCTGCTTCATAGCTTTCCTCTCTTCCTCTATGTACATGAGTTTTCTCTTCATGCAGTGTAAAGCAGCTCACAAATCTGTGTGTGCAGCTCCGGGGACTCGTCATATTCAGCCAATTTAACCAATATTTAAACATTTCTGCTTGCTGTTGGAAAGCCAAAGGGACCTCACAGCAGAGTTTCCTCTCTCTTCTTGAGAAATCTCCTTCACATGGGAAGCCAAGCATTCACTGCTGAAAGGCAGCGTTCCCGGTGCGAAACGTGGCAGCCCTCAGTAGCATGGAGGTGGGGAGATGATGAAGAAGACCACAGAAACAGCAAACAAAATATACTTGTTGAGCTGGAACTGGTCACTGCCCCTCTGTTTGGAATAAAGACCTGAAATGGCTCTTTAATAACTGCACGTGGTCAGGATGTTAACTGGAGCCACATAGGACACCCCAGCGCAGCAGAGCCAAAGGGCATCTCTAAGGCCATGCTGAGATATTGATTGCAGAGTGACTCAGAGAGGGGCCACCCACTGAACCAACCCCTCGCAGCCTCTTCGGGTGAGATGCAACAGCTACACATGCTTCCCTGCCTGTCTGTGCAGTCTCGATTCACACAGAGACCTATGAGTGTGGGTATATATATACACACACATTATACATCGACATTTAAATATAATATACTGCCAGAGTTGCGAGTTTTTAGCTATCTGAAGGATGTGGTATCTTGGAAACCGATTGCCTCGAGTTGCCCAAATCAATTACAGAGTGAATCAACACATCGCTTCAGCGTGGGAGCAGCGAGCAGTCAGCGATGTCCCCATCCCTCTCCCTGTCCCCATCTCTGTCCTGGGGAAAGAAGCTCCATCAGCCCCAGCCACTCCTGCTCCCCACTGTGGCAGGACGCCCTGGGACATGGAGCAAGCAGCTACAGTGAAGGGTTTATTATCTGTTGTCTTGGATAGCTTCTTCAGCTGAAAGGGAGGAAAAGAGTTGAAACATTAATATACAAAAGTGATACAGTTCTTCATTATGAATGCACAAAACTGGGGGTTTTCACTAGCTAACTGTTGAACAAAGCTTATTTTCTCACTGTGTTTTCTGTCATTCAGACAACAAGCAACACATACTCTGAAAATTGTGATGTGTGCGCATCCTGTTTCTTGATCATAGCAGGCATGGAGTGATCTCAGAGCCTTGCAAAGATGACAAGAAGTGACAATTTCAGCCAAGCACTCAGGGTTTTAGAAGGGGAAGTATCGGATGAATCAATGTGTTAAAGAAATGATACTCAGAAAATCATATATTTCTGAAGTGTGACCATAGAGCATGCAGAGCGGTATCAATCCTTTTCTCATGGTCCTGAGCTCAACGGGGAGGCAAAAGGAGGAGATTCAACCCACAAAGGGTTAAAATAAGGACCCTGTGTTGAGGGTCAGTGCCAGCTAGGGGGAACAGCAGCCAGAGCTCACTCCGGTTTACACAGTTAGGTCCAATTCCTGCTGCTTGGCAGTCTGGATTTCATGTGAGAGCGAATAACCTGATCCGCAAACAAGACCTGAACATGTTCATTTGTTTTATTGCTCTTAGATCAGTTTTGCTTCTTTGGCCAGCTCTGTAAAAATGCTGAAATCTTAAATAATGGTCCAAAAATGGGATTATATAGCTGGAAGCATGTGGGTTGCTGAGAGGAGAGATTGCTGAGCTAAATATTTGGCAGAATTAAGAAACCCAGGAAAGACATGTGGGCATAAAGAAATAATTCAATATTAAATTTCTGGCAGAATTCATAAAATCTGTTTATAGTTCAGATCACAGTGAGCCATTTACTTACTATTATTGGAAATAAGGTCTGAGAGATTTTGATTGCAATGGGTTTGCAACTATTACAGAGTGAAAGTATTAACAGAATATTAAACACAGGCTTCCTCGTCTTTCGCTCTCTTCCATTTCCCCACTTTCCCTTATTCATTCTATATCTGCTTTCCTTTCAGTCTTCATTACCTTCTTCCCCACTAGCCTTGCTCTCACCTCCTGCCTGCCCTGGGCAGTACCCCGGGAGCTGCTGTGGCTCCAGGCAAGGGGCTGGTGGCTCATCAGCACCCAGGGCTGCCTGGAAACAGCACCAGGCGGGGGGAGGAAAGATGCTCCTGGGGAAGAACCTCGCACAGCATCGCCTGTGAGATAATGAGGGAAAGAAGCTGCTGTTACACAGCCATAGCCTTGATCTTGTGGTCACTTGGGATGATGAGACAAGTCCACAGGAGACACAGCTACCACCATCTCTCTTCAGAGAAGCTGTTGGCCAGGTTGGACTGGGCTTGGAGCAACCTGCTGTAGTGGAAGGTGTCCCTGCCTGTGGCAGGGGGCTTGGAACTGGATGAGCTTTAAGGTCTCTTCAATGCAAACCGGTCTGTGATGCCGTGAATCCAAAACTGCTGGCTTTGTGAAGCTCAAACCAGAAACAAAGTTTCCAAATAGGTCTTCGGCTATTCTGAAACAAACTTAGCTTAAGGAAACAGAAAACATCCTCTGATTTGAAATTAAGAAACCATTTTGGGAGGAGGCTCCCCACAAGCTCCCCTTCTCCATCTCTCCTCTTAGGGACAGAATTACCCCACTCCCAGGTAATATTCCAGCCCCAACTCAGGGAGAGACTCAGCCCTGGCAGAGGCTCCCACTGGGCACACAAGCACTAAGGATGCCGCTTCCCAGCTGCAGGGACTTTTGTTTGTGGTTATGAACGGCACAGGACAGCTCTGCCCTTGTACTGCTCCCTGTCTGAAAACCATCTACAGCTGGTGAGGGGCTGCTGGGAGAGGCAGGGACACAGGCATGAGAATGCAGAGACACTGAGTAAATAGCAAATGCCTGCTCCCTGCAAGATGTGTGCACGTGTTGGAGGAGTTTGCTGGGTAACTCAGTGATATGGGAGAAACAAGGAACCAGCAGAGTGAGGAGGAAGATCACCTTGGGTGTGATTCCATGGACACGACAGGCGAAATCCAGCGCATCCCTCCAGGAAACGGGCAATGCTCTTGGCTGGGACGGGGCTTTCACAGGGCCCCTCCATTCACCCGCGAGGCCGGTTCCCTCGCGAGCAGGCAGATGACACCGCTGGCCTCATGCCCGGATCACAACACTGCAGTCTTGTTCTTGAGGCCTTGCAGACCAAAAGGCAGGGCTGGATCCACAAGTGTCAGTGCGTGATTCTTTCCTCTTGCCCCTCGCTGTATGTGAGGTCAGCTGTGCCCAAAACCCTTCTGAGGAAAGAGGTAACAGACCATTAATTGGAAATGTTGTATTAAGCAGAAGTCCAAGGTTTTTCCAGATTTCCACTGAAAAGTAACCAAAACCTGAGATAAATTAGGAGATACAGGCTGAAAAATGTCAAAGCTCCCTGGCAGGGAAACGGAGCCCCTTTAACCCCCTTCCCACTAAAATAACACAAACAATTGCAAGTAAATGGCCAGAAAAAACCCCACCTTCTTTCTGTGTTTCTTTTCCCTTCCATTATCATTTCCCCTCACCCTTTGCAGCAGGAGCACGGAGTGGCTGCCCCAGCCTGACAAACGTCACCATCACATCACCTCACGGAGCAGCTTTGGTACCCCCAGACCTACTCCTTCAGGAGGAAACTGAACCAGAAGGTGCCCACAGGCTATGACCATCAGCCCGTGGTACCATGCAGAGCATGGTGTCAGAGCAGGGCTGGTGCTGAGCAATGCCCCACAGACCCGCATCCCTGGCAGGGACCTCACCGAGGGTGGCAGGCCCTGGTGCAGCCACCCTGCCTTCACAGCAGGCACAAGAAAGGAGGGTGTGTGCAGGGGTTTTACCCTCTGGAGCAGTATTTGGCATCAGGGCTGAGGGGCACACACAGCATCACCTTCTACCAGAGCAATTCCCCTGCTCCAGCCTCTTTCCTGGTGGAAACAAGTCCCTCTGGCTGAAGCCAATACAAGTGTTTCAGCCCTTTACCCACCTCGGCAAGGACGAGTGCAGACAGTATTGCATCTTCTTTCTGACAGCAAGTGGTTCTCTTACAGGCACCACTTGTAGGAACACTGTGTTCAGACAGGAGAGCACACAGCACGGCTGGAAGGCTGCAAGTCCCTGGATGTTTCATTTGGATTTCTGGGACCAATTTCCTCCAGGTTCAAACAGATCCTGCAGGTTTTGTGTATCTGATGCATTCTTGCTTGTTCTTCACCGGCTGAGCAAAAGCCCCAGTGTGAAGACCTGAAGCCCTGAAAACCCTCTTCAGTTATTAGTTCTGTCCAGCACTGCATTAACAGAATACCCAAAGAAGCTCACGACTGACCTGGTTCCTTTAGTGCCCTGTTCCAGCTCCTGCAGATGATCCTGTGAACACCAAAAACCGAAGTAAAATCTGAAAGCATGGTCGAGGATCCCAAACTCCGCACCAAACCTTTCTGTCTGTATCCCTTTACACACACGTTAGTGCCATTTTCGGAACTAACCGGGCAGAGCCGAGGCTGCCCATTCAGCCTGATCCCGGTCTCCTCATCACTAAGCGCCACATCCCGTGTTCTATCATTGATTTTTCAGGCGGGCACACTTTAAGGCATTTTCCCCCCAGTTTCTGGGGTTTTGGCCACCAGGTGGCAATGCAGCCACAGCCGCCATCCCCGCCCGGTTGGGCTTCCCCTCAACCCAAGTTCAGCGCCGACCATTCTTTACTACACCGTCAGGGTCGGACTCACCTTCTCTTCGTTTGCCTGCTTCTCTCTGGTTTTTAACCTCCTCCTTTGCCGCCATCATTCAGAAGTTGGACGTGGTTTTGGCGCCAAGTTTTGGGTGAATTCGGTCGACTTCAGAGCACTGAGGATTCTATCAGTGACCACGTTCATGCACACCTGCGGCTGAAAGAGCCAGGTGAGCACACGTGTGCCCACACAACACATACGGATGAAGCTACACTGCCATCTGCCAGCGCTTGTGAACAAAAGCAGCCCTGAATAACACTGGTTCAGCTGAACCTCGCTTACACATCCCTGTCTCACATCCAGCAGGACCCATCCTAAACGTGGCCTGGGTCTGGTCCCAAAGCCCTTTTACATGGGGTTCTCCTGGCTGTTTTTCCTCTCCCTACTCCTAGCCTTGAGTACTCTTTCCCTCAGCTGTGGTACCACACTGTGGCTCTTCAGGACAGATGTGTTACTGTATTTTCATCACTCATTCATTGCTCAAAAAGCAAACGGCACCCAGCACTAACAGGTTTCCATCAGCGTGGCAAACCCATGACTGGCATTGCCAGCTGAAGTCAGAGGCCAAGTCTGGAGGCTTTCAAGGTAGATGATGCCACAAAACAGCATCCTGATTAACAATGCAGAGAGCTCATATTTGTCTTGAAAATAACTTCCAACACCACCACAACACACTGCAGCATCAATGGTTCACCTGAATTAGGCTGAGCTGTTGTTCATGTTGTGAGTTGTTTTCATCAGACATAAATTCATGGTATGGAAAGGGAGGACATATCAGAAGTGTTTCGGGATGGAGGGCTGCAAGATGTGTGTGTAACTCTGAAAAGCTTCTTCGTAAACCAGTAACTAAACTAAAACATTCCCAATGCACAGTCTCTTGGAGCATCCCTTCCCCACCAGATCCCCATGGACAGGCCCCACCGTGCTGCCTCCCTCCCCAGCATGGCCCAGCTCTATTCCAAACCAACAACACCCCGCTCCAAGGGATGCCTGAAGGAAGCGCAGGGTCTCACAGGCTGCCACAACGCTACAGCAGAGGCTATGCTGCTTTCCCAGCTTTGCTTTTGCTAGCACAGAAAGCTGTGTAAGCTGCTGAGAGCAGCACCTGGGTGACAGTGACTTTGTGAAGCCCAGGCACTGGTTGGCCATGGCTCCAGCACAAGGCAGTCACTGTCTGCAGCCAGGCCCTGGCTGTGTTTGCCTTGCACACCGCTGCCATCAGCATGAACTCTTCCCAAGTTCTGCCTGGAGAACTGGAAAATGGTTTTATTTCAGGGATTCCCACTGCCTTGTGATGAAGTGGAAACTGGGGACCAAGGGAGGCTGGATGTGAACGTGCCTGCGCTGAGCCCTGACGAGAACTCCATCCTCCATACTGCGAACAGGTCTGAGTCCTGACGAGGCAGTAACAAATACAAACTGAGGACTTCATGTAGGAAAAGGAGTTAGTCAGCCTTTATTTCATTTCTCCATAGCCCCAAACTTGACAGACGTAGAAAAATATTCTTGAGTCTAGTAGACAAATTTACCAATGCTCAATAGCCCTTTGCTCTGACCGTTTGGGCCATTCTAGATGCATTTGTACAAGCAGTACTTCAACTTTTTGTTGTTTTTCAATGAAAGGTTTTGCTAAACTATAACCGATAAACTACAGAGGAAAAACCTGATCTACCAAAGCATGCACATAGAGGTATCTTCCAAAACATAACAAAAAGAATTAAGAAAGCAAAATAACCTTGAGACACATTTGGAGAAAATGGTTTAGAACAAGCTGAGGACAACGTAATTGACTGAAGACAAGTCAAAACAAATCCCATAAACTATCCATGGATAAGTTAAAGTCTCTATGGCACAACTCTTCACAAAAGAAAAGAATTAAGGCGAAGACCAACATTTTATATAAAAATAGCTGAGCAGGCTTCTAAAGAAGGAAATAAGCATTTCTCGTGATGACTCTGTTAATACAAGATTATAAATACCCTTCTATATACAGAACAAAAAAACCAATACAAATGTATGGATATTTCACCAGGCATCCATCTTTCAAACAAGCCAAGATCCTAAGTCCTGGCCCATAGCGGAGGTACTTCAGTTTAAGATCTGTAGTAGTTTCTTTGCTACATACACAGACACAAATCATAAAAATGCACTATAAATAGCGATCTTCACAGAGGAACTCAGTAATACGCTCAGGTTACAAAGCTTAACGAACTGGCCCAGAAAGAAATGATCCAAGTTTTAAGATCATCAATCATCTGATGTCTGTAGGTGAAGGAAAACATCCCATTTAGACAGTAACAGTTAAACTTTCAGAGTATTTCAGATTGAAACCCAACCAATGCCTCTAGTGAAACTAAAGCCAAAGCTATCATGGCAGAAGATTCATTCTCTCTTCATAAATACAGCAGTTTATTTGCCAAGATCCCTCAGAAACACCATTATTACAGGCATTTTAATACATTTTCCAGCCTAGAAGTTACCAGTTTTGCAGGGAGTTAAACTACGAATGATGTCTGGATGGATGCATTTGACTCAATTTTAAAACTATGAAGCCAATATATAGGAAAACATAAAAATGAGAGCAAATAAAATATATTTAGAATTCCATTAATATTTTAGGTGAAAATACCTTTGTAAGATGCTAATACAATGACCAAGTTCAGCATGTCTGTGAATAAACATGCAGACGTGTATTCACACACTAACTCCAGAAATCATCACAGAAATGACAGAATCTCTGCTGGAGAACAGGGTTTTTCCCCAACACGATACAGTGGATTTGCCAATGACTTTGAACCGTATTTCGCAGACTGAAGGAGAAGCTCTTTCGTCCAAGGTGCGGGAATTTCTCAGTTTATTGTCATTTTTTTGGTCTAAAACGCCTAGATTTTCATTTCTGTTAGCCAAAACGCCTCCTCGGGTCTCGCCCCCTCCCCATCCCCAGGCTGAAAAGGCTCGCCCATTCTGTCAGCCTTCCCCCACGTGTTTCAGAGGGAGAGAAGCAATGGGGAAATTAAAGGGACTCTTTTAAGATGCAACTGGACTACAAAACACGGTCTGCATTTACACTGGAACCTTGGCTTGCTACCGATTCCTTTAGATTGGACACTTGCTTACGAGCAAACCAGAATTGTTTCTAGGAGGCCTTTATGCACAGTGATGCAAGCAAAAGCAACGACAGCTGCAACAAAAATACACAGACATACTCGTGAACCATTGCGTCTCAGAAAATGTAAAATCCCATTTCTTTTCATTACCGTGCTGACTCATTGACTGCTCTCGCTGATAAATTAATCTGTGATGTACTGAGAAATGGGTACAACAATCATTTAGTACCAGAATGATGGATAGTATCCATCCCTTACAGTAACTGCACAAAAGATAGCACAGCCAGCCCGGTTGCTACGTCACCCTTCAGCTTCAATAGAAATATTTACTACCATTAACATAAGCTCATCTTTTCTCCCTAATACCACATCTTTATTATTTCCTTGTCCATAGCCTGTGTTTAAGACAAACACATAAACACAGTACTAAAATAAACCCCAAAGTGACCATCTCGCACTCAACTGAAAAAAAAAGCACAAAATTGAGGGATGTGTGTTTGGAAATAATTTATTGCCTATAAAATGTTAAAAAAATGCTTTAAGTTCACATTTTTTGTGTGGTTTTAAAGGTGGGGTCATGTTTCAGAGGTAGTGTGTGTAAAATGTAATACAGGATTTGAAAAGAGTTATTGACTTAGTTCAGTAATACAGTAAAATGCTCACCAGAACCAAAGCACTGACCTGATACCATTTTCCTCACAGAAACATTCTTAAGCATCTCTTTTATTGAAGAGGATTGCTCACTTGTTTAAAACAAGAACAACCATCACAAGCACAAGTTTCTGCCCCATCTGTGTCTGTCATCTGACTGAAACGTCAGTTGCTGCTCTTCGGGGATGAATAAATACTTTTTAGACAGAATAAAACCCTATTCTGCCATGGAAAAAAATATAAGTAATTATTTCTTTGCTTATTGGAGGTTTTTTGCCCTTAACTTTTAAGATTCCACATCTGACCAATGTGCTAAAATATTGAGTAGAGAAATCAAACACCATAAACCAGCTCCTGGTTTCTCTAATAACCAGCTGGAGTTGTCTCACTAACCTTGATCAGGCACCTCACAACCAAGCAACATCCTCAACCTTGTGACAGAGTCTGGGGCAGAAAAGGCAGAAACTCGAAATGCAAGTGAAAGGTTCCAGTCCTTCGAACACATCAAGCAGCCTCGTCACTCCCCGGCTGACCTGAAGGACCCGGGCAGCGGGACGGGAGGTAGGAAATGAAGCTTTTGGTTGTAACATTACAAGTTACAAATTCTTCATGGTTCAGTTATTCTGTGCTATTCTGTTTATGCATGTTATTGTCTTTCCTTATGCTACCGATATCCTGAGACTAACAGTCAGCTACGACTAGAGTACCTAGGGAAAAGTTAGTGCTGTGCATCAGTTTCTTTTTAACGTTACTAATACGGTAGTGCAATACAGACCCCAAATTGGATAGCTGGTCCATTTTAAGCAGTAATTTCCATTTGATTTGTCTTATCATTTCAACTGTACAACCCCAACAGTAGATACAGCTGTCTCCGGCTGGTGAATGGACTCGATAAGCTGCTTCCCAGTTTAAGCAGATGAAGATATCACCGGTGTGTTCCTTTTTTCACTCAGAGGACTGCAAAGCCTACGATCTGCTTGTCAGTTTGCAGACTTTTTATTGCCTTTGCGAAAAAGAAATACTTGGAAAGATTAAAGTGCAGTGCTGCTTCAGGAACCAAGCACTCAAGAAAATTGACACTTGTACAGTACATCTGTTCGTGTACTTCTAAATCTGCCAAAAATTCACCTATTAGACTATTTACTATTACTCACTCCCATTAGACCTACAGATTTGACAGAAGCATCATCTGCAGGGAAATGAAAGGAGGCACAGCTTCAGGAAACAGCTTCCTAACTATAAGCAAGCTTGCTAGCATCAAAGACTTTCACTGCTCCCTAAGGCAAGCGAGCGCCCCATCTCTGGTTTACAGTGTCTGTTCTGAGCTACCTTTTCCCACTTTGGGTTCTTCAGAAAGACATACTTCATCATTCATGTTCTGACAGATGCGTTAGGAATAAACAATGCTGAGAAAGTCATCTTTCACAGACAAAGCAACTGAGAGCTTTTGTGGAAAGATGATAAAGACATCAATACATGGCACTTGTGCTGTTGCAGGTACTGAATTAAAGAGCCAACCCCCTGAAATAGCAAGGGGGGCTTTATTTCTGTCATTGTAACACAATATGGGCTTTCTCTCTCATAGGAGGTCTATGTAAAGGATGAACTAGCACTTAATGTGGTCTTCGTTAACATCCTCTGAACAGAGGAAATAACCAGAAGTCAAATCCTGACATGCCACAGGCCCAGAGAACCACCCCATTGCTTTCCATCATCTAAAGAACTTCCAGAATCACATCTGGAAAAGAACATCCCAGTGACTGTGTATCAGGACACCGTCCCACTCAGCAGTGAGCTTGTCAGTACAATTAACTAAGAGTTGGAAAGGAATATGCCCAATTCCCTCATACTGTTTGAAGGTTACACGGATCAGGATACAACCTGCAAACTCGATTAGCACATTATGTTGCCTGTCAGGGATACAAGGAAACAAAAACTCCCCCCTAAATTAAAAAGCATGTGTGAAGTGCCAGTCTGAAGTGCAATAGATGGATATGTATTCTGATAACTCTCAGGGAAGCTTAAGTGCTATGTTTCAGGACCTCATAAGCCACTCTTCAGCCACTGTACTGCAGAGCAGTTGTTGCTGCAATGATTTAAAATACCAGTAATGGTAATATATCATGAAAATGTTTGGTTTATATATTGCAGGAAATACACACGGATACTGAAAAACCCCACAGACCAGCTCTGCAGTATTATCCTACCTCGCGTTTTGTTATACAGGGATATCATTTATACTCTTCCTGAATATCTTGTACTATCATCGAGTGTTTCTGGGTTTGAAAGCACGATGACTTCATTATGTTCTGTCTTGTCACCCTACCAGAGAAAAGGACCAGAGAACAACATGCCCTCAGGGCTGACGTGGGTGTTGAGTGCAGCTGGAGGTTCAGCTGCATGTCCTTAAAGAGGATTCCTTGAGAAAAGGGACTTACATAAGTGCTTGAATCTAGCAGCAGTTCATTCAAAATTAATTCCTTCCACCTGTTTGGCATACGAAATAGAAGCAAGAAATAGCAAAACATGAATCATCAATGAAAATTCTTCTGGTATAAAGGTGGATGACTTAATTGACTACAAAATCAAGAACTCTTATTAAGAGCATCCTGCCTTTTGTCACAGGAATCTAAGTGGGAGAAGCAGGCAATGAGGGTCCAAATAGTGGCAAGTCAGTATTTTTTTCTTTACTCTAGCAATGCTCACAGAAAACAAGAGGTTTCATTGTCTGTGGCACAAATTTCCTGTCTGGAGAGAACAGTAACAGAAATCATTGTTAACCCCGCACAGAAACCCCTTTATGAACTATTTTTTCCGAGCGAGCAGAATTCCAGTTGAGCTCTATGTTACATTTGAAAGAGAGTCCTGTGATCTTTGCTTACAAACCTGAATTAATTTAGGTTGATGGTCATTTCAACAGGCATGTAAAATTGCCACTCCTCCTCTGAGTAAGGCGATAAGGCCGTGACTGCCAGCCCAGATGTGACATTTCAGCTCAAGCAGCGAAAGGATGAGTAACCCACCACTTAACTCCTGGTTGCACAGAGTGCCTTCCCTCTCTTCTGGGATTCTACTCTGAGATTAATGCCTAAACCCAAAAATAGGCTCAATAGCTTGCTTTTGTGGGGTTGCTCTGTAGAATAGGTGCTAAGAGGTCTTTTGGGAACTGAATTGTACAGTAATCAGAACTATAGACCTGTTTTGTTTTTAAAATTGCTACTATTCTTTCTGCAGCTGGCATTTAACAATATTGCTAAAAGCTCCCCATCCCATGCCCAAAAATAACAGAGACAGAAAAACCCCTGAAAGAACAGAGCTCAGTACCGACACTACAAAAGAAAAGCCATAGAAGTGATCAGGGAGGAACAGATAAACTAAGAAAAACTCACAAGTTAATCCAGGTATTAAAGGAAACAAAAAAAGGTGTTATTTCCCCAACACTCTGGATTTTCTGTGCTACACCTTGGCCTTCCCACTGAAATTAAGGGGACTGCTTATTGTATTGCATGAATAAAGTAAGAGTAAATTCTTATTTGGCATAAAGCTGAAAGATCAGGCTTTTTACCAGGCTGAAGATATCTGTTTCTAAAATGCTTGCTGAAGAATATTCAGATTAGAAGTTACAGAGCATCAATAACACGGGCATGCACCTACATGCCCTACTAAATTTATCTGAATGTGTCTGCACATCCATTTAATCAGATGAGTAAAAGGATTCGATGTCAACAGCAGCTGGGAAAGAAGGAATCCATTTCAGCACTGCCTCATGGTCACAGTTTAGAAATGGCACCTGGCACTTGCCAACAGCATTGTCAGACCAGGCTACTTCAAAACCAGGTCACAGTTAGTGGATCTGCAAAAGTCAGTTCCAGACACTTGAATATTCTTCAGGATGCAACCCCAGCTATGGATTTATGACAATGCCTTGATAAAACAGATCAAAGTTTGGAAAAAAATATATAACCAATACTAAAACAACGAAAAGAACTGTAGCATTCAGACTTTGACAAACAAAAACTGTAACTACATTCACAAAACCCTAAACTGTAGTGTAAACACCTAATCCCATTGCTACTGTGAGAGGATAAGAAAGTTGCCTTCTGTAGCTATCAGTTTCCCTTATCCGTCTAATTTGTTGCAATACTTATGAATGCTTCTTTAATAATTTATTGACAATAATTCAAATTTTTCAGTTAGCCTTGCCAAATTTTTTTCAGCTATTTTGGTCAGAAAACGGAAGGTTCAACAATCTGAAGTCACATAATGAAAACCACTTCAGTTTAATGTCAGACTTTCAAAAGGGTTCAAAGCACAAATCATAAAAAGCCCATTATTCTTTTTGGATCCCCAATTTTTAGTCCACCTACCTGAGTAAAAATGGGGAAAAAGCCAATGAACAGGGCTGGTGAGCAAGCAACTCCGAAAGAGTTAGCTGTCTGTACCACAGGACATTTGTTTTCCACTCTCAGATCCCTGCTCAAACAGACTTTGCTACAGAGCAACAGTTATCCTGGAAAGTCAGAAGTTACCCTAATCAAGGCCAAACTGCTAAAAGTGAAACCTTTCCTCACACAGTTTTCATTTACCAAAACCAACATTCAAAATCTCTTGTCAGTGCAAACTGTAGCCATGATGGACTACAGTCATCCTTCAGGAAAGTCTACTTCACCTCGGGCTCTCTTTTTTGGACTGAAGAGCACTGGATAGCAAAATGCTGTTCTCTTGAAACCTGCATGTTCCATGGGGTTTCTTTTTTGTCAGTTAAAAAACAACATAAATCACAAACTGTCTGAGGCATTTTTCTCCGATAAAGACGACAAGCTGAATGAGGTATCATCAGGCTCCGGGGACGCATGATTGAAATCCATTTCTTCCAATTCAGGAGGTAAGTCTGAGAGCAGTGCCTGTAAGTAAAAATATAGTACAATACAGGATTAGGTAGAGGTTTTGTGGCAGCATTCAAATGTCTTAATGTACAGTGAGGAAACTTTGTTGAGCTTTTCAGTCAGTGTTGGTATTGGATGTCTGAAACGAGAGGTCAGTATTGATAAATATTGGAGGGAAAAACATTGTCCAGGATGATGTATCTCAAAGGCAAAGGAAAAAATAAAAGCACCAAAGTCTCTTCCTAAACAAAGCACAGAATGTTACCCATACAAGACATGATCCAGCCAACCATTAGAAGTGCTGTATATCAGACGTGGTGCAGTACGCAAAGAGGCCTGGCTCCTTTCCCTAAATCTCACATCTCAGCTCTCACAACAGACAAATCCCAGTCCCTCAGCATACACTGGTTCAGTGGCTGTCCCTTTGTAAAAGTCACACGTCCTTGTCTATGTCATTGCTTGTGTAGATTGCAAGATCTCTCTTTTGTTTTAAAGTTCACCTTTTCATTGTAAGATGTTCAGCACAACGCTGCCTTCATCAGAATTTGAGCCTCTGGGCACTACAGAATAAAACTAAAGGAGTGACAGAGCACAAAATGACAAACACCTTCCAGTATTAAAAACTGCTTCAAGACTCACCTGCTGCTGCTCTTTATCATCTGATTTAATAGCAAGTATCAAACTCCGAGTAAACGTCTGTAGTTCAAAATACTTCTGTTTGTGATTCTCCAACTGATTCTCAATGAATCTGACTTCTTCATTCTGTGGGGGACAATGACATCAAGTTCTGGAAATAATGGACTGCATCTCTGTAGTGACACTTAAACATACTTGTGTTAATATTGAATGGTTTTTAGTGAAAATGAGTAAAGCTGTGTTCATTATGATTGCTGCCCAAATCAATATTAATTACAGCCTAAACTTCTATAGGTATAGAATTCATGATGAGGATCAGCAGTGTCTCGCTAAGCCTGCAAATGGATATGCCATTTCATCTCTTCTCATCCTCCCCAAGAGATGTGAAAGTCAGCAATGTTACACACAGACAAAGCATTTCAGAATTATCATTAAAGCATTAATGACTTGGGCCAAAGTTTGACATGAAGCTGTTAAGGCAGCACTGATTTTTATTTCATAAGGATGACCTCTAAATCTATTCTAAAATAGAGAAAAACAAAGTCCAGGTCTCTTCCTAGAAGTGATCTTGAGAGTGCAGGGTGTCTGTGAGAAGACACAGCAAATAAATTCCATGTTTACAGCAGAAGGCATGGCACAAAGACCACAGGACAAAACCTGAAAATTCCTCAAAGCTACCACAACTCAAAATACAGCAGCCTCTAGTGCAGCTGAGTTTGACATGTATCAGCTCACCAACCTCCCCAGGTTCTTTCAGTTACAGAATAAATAGGAACTTATTTGTGGAATTGAGAATTAGCAATAATGTGCATGCTGTGGCTGAAAAGGCATTTTTCCAACCTTTGCATAAACGCGTGTTACTCTACTTGCAAATGACTTTATGTAAAAATAACAAAATTAATTAAAACCTCAGATTTGATAAATACTTTATTCCAAATACCTCTTCTCCTTCAAACCTACCAACTGATTGCTATGCAAGATCAAAACACCACATCTGTTGATCTGTACAGAGCTAAAATGATTTCTCTCTGGTTATTTACCTTTGCAAAGATCACATAACCTGAATAAACAGCTCACTTCTCAAGATCAAAGCCACTGTGCATCTCTGCAAAAGGTTTCTGATTAGCAGCACCAAATGTGCATCCTCCATAAGATCATGTGAAGTGTCACATGTATTCAAGGGTATCAGAGGCAAGAAAGAACCCACCCTTGCTAATGCAACCATATGATTAATTAGGTTGGCATGTTTGCATACAATATGGCTGGTTTTGGCAGCAGCAAATTATTACAAAAGCAAATTTCAATAGTGGATTTGTAAGGTGCCATTTTGTTTTAATGAAAACCTAGTATTTCTTTTCTTAAACACAGAACTGTGCTCTGTTACTCATGCTTACATTTGCTAGACTGGCTGCAAATCAACTTTAGTTGATATGAAAAGGTGGGACCATGTGATGAACTGCAAGGTTTGTTACAAGCCTTTAAAAAGAGTTGTTATTTTGTGAGGTTTTTGCCCCAGAAAAGTCACATTCCTTCAGTCAACACATTGCTCACCATACTGTTTCAGGTTATAATGGCTCTAATGGGGCTGCAATTATGAGGCTTTCAGAAGAATATCTGCTGAATGCATTTCTTTCTGATGGAAACTCCCAAGCTGCCTATTTAGCAGTGGATTTTGCCCAGGCAAAGAAGGAATTCAGATTTACACAGAAAACACAGGCAACAAAGACCAATCACTAATGTCAAACAACAAACCAACAAACAAGGTTCTGTAGGGCATGCTGTCACAACAAGCCTTTCACAGTGGTGACAGGTGACATTAAGAAAAGGTCACTCCCTCTCCATATTCATTCTCCACTGCCCTTACCAGGAAAATGATGCTTGAAGGAGCAACTTTTGTTCTGAAAAGAGGATCTATTTATTATTTTGGAATTGATTATCACTAGTAGAACATACCTGTTTTCAAGGTTAAAAAGCCAGCTACATAGGTAAAACCACCACCAATACACAACACAACTGCATTAACTCTTAGGATTGCAGGAACGCATGCATAACTTTTCCCATTTGGCAGATGACAGCAGCTTGCCAGGTATCCAACCGCTTTTCCTCCCTCCCACAACTCCTGCATTCAGACATGTTCTGCACTGCACTGTGAGAATGACTTCTGCTTAGATCCCCCCATTTCATTAGAGGATTCCAGCTGCTATGTCCCTTTCCAGAGCTGACAGCATCACGCTGCATGTAGAAGCATGCCACAGCACTCCAAGGAACGATTCTTGCACAAAAAGAAAAGTTTTGGTTTAAAGGCTAAATAAACTGTTTCACCTGGGACATGTGGTGGGAGCTGCAGATGGCTACGGCTGAACTGATGTAAGTGCTCTGCAGACATCTCATTTTTCCTGCCTCCCTCTGAGTTGAAATATGGGTAATCTGACTGTAAATGGGATGAGGAGATGTACTATGTGCAGTGCCATGATAAAGCAGAGGAGCTGCAGGCTCCCACATGCCTTTCCCAAATTCCTTACAGATACAGCCATCTAGAACTTTCTGTGGACTATCCTGCTTAACATTATATAGCCTAATTACTCACCTTGTAATCCAAAAGAGAACTCATTTGATCCACTTCAGAATTACTTATCATATCACTTTCTTCATCATCTATTATTTCTATTTTCTGAAAGAGAAGTAAAGGGTTCACTCCAAATATTCAAATGCACAGATCAGACAAACAAGCAGCAACCTGTATCGCAAACAGCATGAAAGGAGGAAGGTAACAGGACCTTTTGTTTGCACCTGAGAAACTGAATTGTGCAGCCCCCATTAGATGGCAATCATGCACCTCAGCCACAGGATCCAGGGAGAATCCAAACAAACTGCTGGTACTCAGTGGCTGCCCTGGTGACTCAGGCTGCTTACAAAGGAGGAGCTGCATGTCACCATGCTTTTGGCATTGAGTTGCATATAATATCTCATTACAGCCTGCACAAGCCTGCATTTTATTCTGTAAGCCTTTTGTTGAAGACCTCCTGCAAGGCGAAGGAGGTTATGAAAGTTTATTCCTCTGGAGCAAAACAGACATTATGGCAAATGACAGGCAAGTCCTAACTGACCTACTTCTTGCCTGAAAAACAAAGAAGTCTCCTTTAGCCTTCTTTGGCCGCAGTGCAAGTCAAATGCCCTAAACACTAGAGAATTTTGATACAAAGGACAGTTCCAAATGGACATTTTCACTGAATTCACAAAAATTCTTGGGAGGTTTTTATACTGGGTTTCTAAAGATACCTGAAGTATAATGTTAAAGGCCATGCTTAATGCCATTTAGAACTTAGAAATACATTCCAGTCATACCTCATTTACTTTTACATTGTTTACCACTCGCATGGTCTGTCTCAACAAAAAACATTCTTATGTAAGAAAATGATGTTAAAAGGTTATGTCAATAGGAGAAAAAACAAAATGTGCACATTTTCAGTGCACCGAGGAGATTTTTATTCGTATCTAAGCTAGGTCTCACACAGAGAGAATGAATCTGAATTAGAAAGTGGTAAGAATGGCACTTTTCAACAGAGCTCAGAAGGATGACGCCTGGATGGAACTATGAACTATAACCAAGACGATGACACTGCCACGGGAAGCGGCCGCCATGGGGGGGCAGTGAGGGCATCCCAGGGCAGGGGCACCCCCCTGGAGCCACATGGGGAAGCCTGGGGGGGAAGGGGGCAAAGAGGGGGTCAGGAGTGTAAAATAACCCCATTGAGCCCCAAAATGCACCCTGTATCCCAAAATAGCCCCACTGCACCCCAAAAAAAAATCTCCTTATTTTGGAGAGGGAAGCAGTAGTAGTCTAAGAAGGGTTTGGTTTTTTAACCATTTTTCATTGTTCTGGCTGTTGTAACCATTCATGAGACTTCATATAATAAGTCAAAGCAATTTTACTGTTTTTAGTATACAAGACAATGAGGCAAGGGTCCACAGTGTCACATCACACTTCAGTGGTTAGTTCTTGAGGTGTTATTTTAGAGGAGGTTTCTTCCCCGCAGCATGTGTGTACGTTTTATCTGCCTGCAGACCAGGCATCAGAACTTTAATCACCAAGGAGAATCCTTCAAGAGAGGTTAGCAGTCTCTCACTAGTAGTACCCACTAAGCTCTCAAGCTTGTGTTGAAGACAGGGAGGGTAAACCACATTTTGTGTGCTTCAGTGTCTGACAACCCAGCTGAAGTGATAATGTTTCAAAGGCTTAATGTCACAAAGATGTGCTGCTATATCATACCCTGAGTAACACTGTGACTCAAATATTTTTGTTTTCAGACTCAGCTTGAGGAAAGAGTGTCTAAATAAATGCCAAACATTCACACGATCTTTCTTATAATTATACATTGTAAGAGAGTAGGGGAAAGAACAGATTAGAATTTCAAATAAGAAAACTGTCTCTCTCATGCAAGTCCAATGTATGTTAGTCCAATTTTAGCTGCATAGATTGAAAAAAATTTGTTACAGTGTTTTCAGAACAGAGTATGAAAAAGCTTCTCCTATTTCCCCCCGCCCCTTCATTTCCAGTGCTGTAATGCTGGAGTTCAGATAACTGGCGAGCTCAGGCTCTTGGACATCATCTTTGCAAACCTTTGACTTTTGTCATTTTGCATTCTGCATCTTCATGGTGAATGCATCAGACTGAAACTCAGAGTGATTATATCTAAGGTCACAGCAGGCCATTAAGGTAAACAGAAAAGAAAAAGGCAGCTGTTTCTATTCAGGCAACCACAGAAAATACAGCCACAGCATTTCAGTTTACACAGAAGATGATCATATATTAACAAAAGAAAGGAAATTTTCTCTCCTCTCCCTATACAGAGGGAAGGGAATCTCCTGTTCGCTTTCCCATTTCAGGTTCTGTGTGACTGATGTAACACAAATTTACTCGTCGTGTTCTGAGCTACCATCTTTTAACCTCTGACTGCAAGAAGAGTACAACTGGGAACTGGAACCATCACCTGTTCATTCTGCAGATAACTTTTAAGATAAAAATTACCCTACCACTCGGGGTCTTCTCTCCTCTTCCTCCTCTCCTTTCTTCTAATTTGAGAGAAGGCAGGCTAAACAAAGGGGATATACTGCATTATTTGCCATGACTCCTCCCTCTGCCTTTCCTTCCTTGTCTCACTGCAGTCAATTAAAAACAGCAAGAACAACTGTGTGTGACTCAATGTGAATGCAAGTGAGAAAACAAGAAACATCTAAATAATGCCTTGTCAAGGGTATGGGAATGAAGAGTACATATCCACCCCGGTCTGATCTCATGTATTCGAGGTTAGCTATGGAGAGAAGCACTAGAGGTACCCAACTTTCTTAAAGCTATCAACAACCATTGTCCATTATTATTCTGGGACTTTATTCTTACTGTTTTACTGCACTAGGGATTTAAGAAGCACTACCCAAGCACTGTGGTTTGCATTCCAGAAAAAGAACACCAGGTTGTTATAATACAGAAAAAGCCATGTAATTCCATTTATACTGTACATGCATAGCTCTGTGTTGTAGTACCTTTAGTATAGTTTCTTTTAGTGCTTTACCAGTTAGGATGACTCTTAGTATACTGAACTGAAGCTTCCACCTAGTGAAAAACACTAGGGTTGGATAACAACCTCAATATTGGCAATTAAGAAGGTCACATAAGTGGAAAAGGAAAGGTGTACATACCACATTATCAGTAGATACGGGATTCTGGTCATCATCTTTGTGACCGATTTCTTCATTCTGAAGAGCTTCATTTGTCTCTTCTGCAGAAATAAATCAGGGTTTTTTCAGATTTCATTCGAATTTCATGTTGAAGGAACAATAATCTGTTCCTTCAATAATTTACCACTAAATAAATGTCACATCTGTCACATTAAATACAGAAGCATCTATCTATTCATAAAAAATACTGTGTATCTTATTAGACAAGACGAAATATCACAAGTATTTCAGGGCAAAGTAAGGCCAATTGCTACCTGAAGCAACAGGAGAACTGTAAGCTACTCTCTTGCAATGTACCAAACTCTTCCCATTTTTAGATTCAGGTTGGAAAACTGAAGTGATGAATAGTTTCACGTCAGAGGTGCACAGAACTTTTCTTTTTTCCTTAATTACTACACGAAAATTCCTCCATGCCCTGAAATTATAGGATACACAATAGGATCCCATCTGCTCCTTGCAGACACTTATTAGCCTTGAAGCAAAAACTGATCAAAGAGATTATTTGATTCTTATATGGCAAATACTTATTCCTGGTGAACCTACTCTGCTGTCTTATGTATAAGCAAAGTACACACTTGAAACCAGAGCAAAGCTTACCCTTAAATTTCAACCGCACGGACCAGATGATTCTATTAGCCCTAACTATGGTCAAAATGAACAAAGATAAGCCTATTCATCCCTGTGATTAAGTATGTTTCTCAGATTTACTTTAATTCTCCACATTGATATATTGTTAAGAAGAAAATGGGTGATAAAACAGCAAATTAGGAAATAAAACACAGAGGTAAGACAGCTGTGATAAAATCTTAAATTATGTCATTAACAGTAAGGCTATTAATTGGAAATAAACTCATTCCAAGTGCTAGTAAAGTTGGACAGTTCTACAAAGGGCAGAGCTTGCATGAGAAGGGTCAAACAGTCCAGCTATCACATCTAGAGAGGAAAAGAGGCACGGTGAGTGAAGGGGCAGCAAGTGTTCAGATGGGTTACTGAAAGAGGGCAGATTATGATGCAGGGGTGTATCACTTCTACACAAACACAGGGGTAACGAGATTTAACTGGAGATTACCAACACTTGCAAAGACAAGAGAGTATTTAGGCCAGACCATTAACAGGCAGTTAGTTGTTCTAAATAAGTTTTCTACCAGTTAAGTATCTCAAAACTGAGCAAATCTCATCTGGAGTTGTTTCAAATAAATTTAATCTGTCACTGATCACAACTTCAGAGGAAGACACCTGCTAGCAGCAAAAGCAAATGGATTCACACTGGAGAGCTGTAAGCACGGAGCAATATATAATGCTATCATTCCACTTGGGAGAGTGAAGGTCACTGAAGATAGCCCTCAGGGTCTCTGACACATTCTAAAGCACCAGTCACTCAGTAACCCTGACAGCCACCACTTGGATCCAACACTTGAATAAAGCAACTACAGCACTTTCAACTCTTTAAATATTCATCCTCAGCTAATATAAACTGGCACAGCTATAATGGCTTCTGCAGAGCCATGTTCATTTACACAAAGTATGGATTCAATTAACATACATTAAAAAGGTAAGGCATTATGAGAACCTTAATGCTGCATTTTGCATCAGAGTACTGCTTCTTGGTTTTATATTTACACACTGCATTTTAAAAGCAAGTGCCAGCAACACTTTCACTCTAATTACATGGCTAAAAAGATCTTTTTCCTGTCTTTGAGAGTAGTTTTTTGATTTAGTTTTGGTTTTTTGGGTTGGTTTTTTTTTTTAATAAATTGGGACCAAAAGTTATAGTTCTCAACCATGAGAACAATCACAGATCTGTGACTGAACCCTACACATGATTCCTGGTAGAACTATTTTCCAGGAAGTTGAAAATAAGCTGAGCTGCAGCAGTGAAACCTACGCCTTTGAACTGGGGAAATTAATAGAAATAGTTTTTGTGGTAGAATAAAGGAACCAAAGTGGGATTCCTGGATACTGTAGAAATCCTATAGTTTCCTTGCACTTCCTTAAGCTTTGACTCCAATAATGTGCTCATGGCCTTACCTTGTTTTATGAAAGCCTTGTTTGATAAATGGGGTGTTATTCTTCATGTTAAACTATAGAGAATACAGACCCTTCCCCTGTCACCATTTTCTTTCAAGTAGATCTGAGTAAATCAGTTCCTTCCACACCTCAGGCAAATCAAGGACTCTTAGATTCTGCATCTCACTTGGCTTTCAATCACTTGACCCATTTCTTAATCATCTTATTCTCTTTAGAGTAGAATATGACAAAGCTATCACAAATTCATTCCCAGCAGTTCTCCCATTTTTCTAGTTCTTTCCTTCAAATTGTTCTGACAAAGTGACAAGATCAAGTCTGGCATATTAAGCTGCAGCAGCATGCACTAGATCAGACTTCCTTTTAGTTTAGAGAGCAAAGGCTTTATTGATCTCTTCTAATCAGAAGCACTGGGAGCAATTAGATGAGCTTGTGAAGCTAGTGCACGCGCCGAGCAGGAGCTCATCTGCCCTAGGAGGCCAAGAGTGCTCATGTACAAAAGAGAAAGGGAGAGACGCATTTAATGTGGTCATGTGGTTCTGGAAGGTGGAGTAAAAGGGAATTAAGTTCAAGACACTTATCACTCAAGATCATGCAATTTACTGAGAACACAGAGAGCCCCCATATGTGCAGTTCTAAGGCTGAGTAGTCCCCTGCTACTGACTTTCATCTTTTCTGTTGGTTTGTATTTGCTTGGCAGAGATGATACATGCACGGCAGAGAGCTTAATGGCGTCAGCTCTGCTCTGCTCTGACATACTGTGAAGCTTTTAGTTCAAGAGCAACTCTGAGCTCATGTATCTTCTGAATGCCTCTCGTCAGTGTGAGTTTAATATCAGGAAAACTAAGTACATAGCTCTGGTCAGCCCAAAGCAAGCAGGTTTGCAGGCATTAGCACTTGCTTAGATGAGAATGGCTGGTGCGATTCAGGCTCACAGGAATGGATGTTCAAGCTGGCCGTGCAGAACCAGCCCACTAACAGCATTTTTAAAACCTGGCTTCCTAGGAAAGCGAGATGTATACATCTGCACTCTGTCCAGCTTTCAGCTGTAGCAGCAAATTGTGAACTTGTCATTTAACTTCAAATGAATCTGGCAGGAACAGAGGTCTTATAAAAGGTTTCTGCAAGCTTTGTGACAGCAAACCCAACAGAATTCACATAGAGGTAAAGAGACCAAACAGTACCTTCAATATAGCCAAGGCAGGTAACTTGTGACTGTTAGACACTCAAGACGTTTTTGAATGTGTACAACATAGAAAAAGCATGCACACTGCACAACATTAAAAATATATGCACAGTAGTAACTGCATTTTCAAATACCTTGTGAGCTTCCTTCAGATAAGCAGATTGATACTTCATCATTCCTATCATTATCATCCCCCACTTCAGTAGCAGTTTCCTCTCCTGGATTAAGTGCTGATTTAGAAACAAATTCAGATTGATCAGAGAAATCAGCAGGACCTCCTCTAGGGGGTGGGACCTCAATCCCCATTAAACGATATTTCCGTCTTCGATTCCCAATCCAAGTCTTGTAAGAGAAATAAACATGAATGATATCAGAAACTATAACAAAAGCAACAGGCCCACATCCAAGTGAAATCAGCACATCTAAACTACGAAACTGTAGCCAGCAATTGAAGGGAGGTGACTATTCACCCATATCTGACCCTCATGAGGCTACTTCCTGGAATACTGTGTCCAGGGTCAGACCTCCAATATAAGGGAGAAGGGGAGGCACACAGCAAAAGGAAAAGAAACAACACAGCAAGGGAAGCTCTGACTGGAACTGAAGAAAAATAAAACATAAGGCTTTACAGTGAGACAGTGGAACAGTTCATCCATAGGAATCCTGGCACCTCCAGCCTTGCAGGTACTCTACATTTCATTGGAAAACATGCTGAGAAACCTGACTGAACTCTGAAGTCAATCCTGCTCTAAATAAACAGTAGCATTAGTGACCTTGTAAGGTCTCCTCCCATCTAAATTACTCAATAATTTTAACCTAAAGTTCTCCCACTCTGCAACTTCCATAAGGGGACCAAAGCATTCAGTGACACAAATGGTCCATCTGTTCTAGGATTTCCTACAGCACAGAAGAAATCATGCAAGGTGATAGTTCAACATCACTCCACTTTGCTGACAGAACATAACTTAACAGAATTAAGTTCACAGCAGTATTATTCTTCAGTCCTCTTTGGCTGGAAAACAAGTCTTTAAGAAACACTGCTTGCAGTAAGGCATGTAAGAGCATACTTATAAATAGTGGTGGGAGATGAAACACGTCCAGGACCAAGGAACCTGGAAACTGATTCATGATGGGATGCATTTGGAGGCTTTAAGTAAAACTGAGTTTCAAAAAAAGAAAAATGGAAACAAAACCAAAAACACCAAACCAAAATTCACACTCAAAATTCCCCACGTGGATCTGTTTAACTGTTAATGTGATTTCTCTGATAAAGGCAAGTCTAAAATACAGTAATCATTTCTGAGTTTCACATGACGTAGTAAGAACTGTCTGCAACTTGTAACCTCTAAACTCCTTCCCTTCCCTTGCATTACTCAGTTTTTGACTTCTCATCTAATTTCAATTCTGCTTAACAGCACTTGTACCCCAGACACTTTGTTCCAAGTCACTTCTCCACTGGGATTCAAAAATCCTTCCAAAAGTCAGGAATCAATTCTTTGCCAACTACTAAATTCCAGCCATCCTGACCTGTCTTTCCTCCCCCTTCTACACCATCTAAACCACAAGAACAGTGCTGACAGCACTAGTGGGGCCATTCTGATCACTTCAGGACCTGTCCATGCGCTGGGCTGGCATGGAGAATGGTGGAGTTTGGCCATGTCAGCTGTCACCACACAGAGCATGTTTGATTACTGTGGCGATAACGGATGCACAATAGACAACCACAGCATAGTTGTTCCTAGGTACTGAATCATGCTTAATGCTGGAATTTCTGCATTGTTAAAGATCAAATGTACCTCTAGAAAGCACAGACAGTTCCTGATTTTGAAAAGATACAATCAGGGCATGGCAAAATGCACATCTTTTCCCTAAACTCTATGTTCCAACAGAGTTTACCAAACATTAAAAGAGCACAGGATTTTTTTCTTTCTTTAAAGATACACTAAACATTACTCTGGCCTTATTTCAGAAACACCTGCATTGCTCCTCTTCCCCATCACACTTTCTTTAACTAGAGTTCTCACATACACCATGAAAAAGTTTAGTAAAAACCTTTTTGCTTATAATATCTTGATTATCAAATAGAAAAATTAAAAAAATACCAAATACTAAGGATAGTTTCATGCTGTGCCAGCCTGGAAAAAAAAATGGGGTTTTTAAGCTGAATCTCTTTCACTAGCTGAAATATGGCATGTTTAACACTATTACTGGCAAATCATTGCTGTTGAGTGATCCTGGCTTTCCCAGGTTCCTAATTTTCCTCTTTGAAGAATGCAAAACAGGAACACAGAGAGCTACCTACATATTTTTGTACATTCTATGCAGTTTGGGGAAAAAAAGAATTAAACCCCCCACACAAGTGGCCCCTTCCACACCTATGCCTCTTTTTCCCAAACAGTGTGTTGCCATTCTTTAAATTCTTTCATAAGCTTATGATTCTGAGAATAATAATGAGGTAATAAATACTGCAAATAACTGTAAAATTTAAAAGTGAATCTGCTTCTTTTTTACTAAAAAATTCAGCAAAAAACTGAGGCACTTGGGAAAGGCAGCTCTTGTCTTTATGCATACCTTTCAAAGCAGAAGAACTCATTCAACACACTGAATATGTCACAGAAGACAAACGTATTTTTATAGTATCTCAAATTAAAATGGGAAAGACAAGCAATAAGGTTCCATACCCTGTATGCTACATTTAACAGTGAATATGGCGGAGCAGAACAATGATGAGTGTAAAAGCAGACTAGTATTTCTATGTAGGAAACCAGCTTAAGAATCCTAACTATATCCCTAAAATATTACCTCCTTAAAAACTTCAAACATCATCTGTAAGTTACATGTGATCAGACTCATTAAGCCTACTTAGGGTAGCCAGCAGTGAAATCAGCAGCAACTTCTGCAGCTTTGACTGAACAGATGACCAGCAGGACTGCGGGAAGAAAGGCTGGAGTCCAGCAGAAGGAGCCAGCATACGGCTGCCCCCGGGCAGCTCACAAGTAAGTGGGTTGGCAGGGAGCCACTTCAAAGGCATGATTACAGCTCTCCAGACACTGGGGTTAGGGTGTCAACATGCTAGAAAGACACTAGGTTGGAACTTTCAGAGATTCCACTTAGCCGAAGAAATAAAGATGGAAGATTCTGAGCTGTTCTTTCAATGTCTCTCTCAACGTAAGGTGGATTCAGACTAAGCCCAGAGCCCCCAACAGGAAGAGCCATTAGTCAACTGTGAAGAATGAGTGGCTTTTCTGCTGCAACTACTTGCTTTTGCTGCTAAACTGACTGAAGCACTACCTTCCATAATCAGCTTTTATCTGATGAGCTGCTGGTGAAGAGGAGGAGGTGTCTTCAGCCTGTAGTGGGTGCTTAGGTGTAGCTTTTCACCTCTTAGGCATGAAAGCTTGATGTTCTATATATTTCTGAGGAGTCTGATAGCTGTCAAATATCTAATGTCTTGCTGCCAAGAAGGCTATTCTGCTTTCAGATGCTATTTTGGTATGAATGAGTAAAATTAGTCAAGAAAAATATAAACAAAAATGAGTAGCTACCAAAAAAAAAGGGCAAAACAAAACACAACCCAAACAAATGTAATCAGCAATAATTATAACATAACCAAAAGAAATACATTAAGTTTAATAAGTTATTGGCCACAGTTCATGTATTTAAATATGACATAACTCTTTATTTCCCTCTTTTGGTCTCTTGGGAACATATGAAAGACATTTGTGTAACTAGTAGACACTTGAAAGCTCACTCTCCTACTAGGATTACAAAAATGCCCTGTTGAACCTTGAAAGATCAAATCCAGTGCAACTATGCATAGTGGCAAACATTATCTTTCTTTGTACTGGAAAACAGATTCAATACTTTCTTTGTACTGGAGATCTTTCAAACCAGTATGGGTCATAAGGATCATCATTTGCCCCTCTGGAAAAGTAAGAGTTATCTGGAAAAATCATGAATTTTCATTCTAAAAAATATTAAAAAGGGACAAATGGGGACATGTATATAACTGAATGAAAACAAGCGATAGAAATCTTTCTATTTATATAAGATTGTTATTTATATATTATAGATTTTGTTGTATTATTTGTCATATATATATATATTTACTTGGTTTTATGTATATACTTTGCACTGCTTTACATATGCTACATTTATTGTTTTTACACCACAAAAGGAGAAACAGTTGCTAGTTGCACACTACCTAGAATTCAAGGTATAGTGAAATACAAAGGCAACAAAGTACAAGTATTGAAAACAGAGAGCTTCTTCCACAAGTGTCCCTCAGTCCAGCTCTTCTTGGCCAAGCATGTCATAGGGTAGAGATGTTGTGATTCACTCATGACTTAGAACTGACACAATTGCTGTGCCTGGAATCCTTAGGAAAAAAGAGACTGTGCTGCACCCTAACCTCCAGGCATCAGTGTTCCCTACTGAAGACAATGCAGGTTGGCAGGTTAAGGAGAGAAGAACAATACAATGTGCCTACACAGATATCAAAACAAAATTAGGGCAGATCCTCTAGAGCATATGATGAAAATACCTGTCCTACACCTGGGAATGCACACAGTGTGCCTTAGAGAAAGGTCAAGAGGAAGCACTGAAGATCACACGTGCCCTATAGCATTAATTCAGCCCTTACAAACAAAAAATCAGCGCAGCATGATGCAGGGCCAACCTCCACCTAATTCTTGCTACAATTCTCAAGTCTGCCATATAGAGGAGCCAGAGGCAGGACATATACTGGTAACACCATCAGTTACTATGAAGAAATCTTTTTTGTTCTTTCGTGTGTGTGTGTTCTAATACAGTTTAAGCCAGAGAGCCTTAGGGAGTCAATGAGAGCCTCTGACCTGAAGACAAAAGCATTTCAAGCAGATGGACTGAAAAGTCTGCACAGAACTTTGTACTGTCATCCTGTTTGTGCCAAAAAGGATGTTCTTAAGGGAACAAAGTAAGGGAGGTGAAACATGGGTATCAGTCTTACTGTTCTGTAAATAAGGTATTTCTTATCCAGGAGTCCATTTTGAGATGCTGTCAGTGGAAACAGCTTCACCTTTCAGAAAGCAAACTGAAGAGCCTGGAAAATATGAAGCAGCTTTGTTCTCTACAGAGAACAGAGTAATTCTTTTCAGCCTCCAAAAGTACCATTTAACTATTTATAATTCACATGTGCTCCGGAAAACAAGCAAGTAAATAACCAGGTTAGTGTTCAGTCCTGAAAGCAGCTTTGGCACCACTTTGATATATCAATGCTGAGAGAGATCTCCACAAAAGCAGAGGTTCAAATAAGTTCTACTTATGTAGCAATGTCAGAATTTTAGGAAAGGTGGAAAAAGAGGATGAAGGCTCAAAGGACAGTCACAATTGTCATGCCTGTTATAAGGGAAAGACTGACTCTAATCATGGTTTTGTACTGACTGCAAAGAGAGTCAGACTGTTTTCTGAAGAATGGAACCACTGAGCAAGTAAGTCGCACACAGATGCATGTCTGGTGAGTGACATTACAGTGGCCAACGACTGATGCTGTACCAAACCTCCCAACCTCTGGAAGAGATGATGTGGAGTGGTTCTCAGGAATCAGGTTACCTACACTTAACCTGTACTTTCTAAAGCTTCCTCAACAATACCTTTACAGACTATCAAATTGAAGTGACCCAGAATTCCTGGCAGCACCCTTTGCTCTCTATCACATCAACCTGGCATCAAGGCAGCCTTCTAAAACATTTTTAACTTTTCTTGAGCACTTTCTTTCATATATTTACTATGATTTTCCCCCTGCAAGTATTAATGAGAAATATTTTTCTCTCTGTCTTTAGAAAGTTTTTTTTTATCTTAACAATATAAATGGCACCTTTCAGTCTTCTAGGCTATTCCTAAAAAGCGTAACACTTTCACTTAAAATCTTACTCAAGTCTGAAGAGAATGTCAAAACCCCGTAGTGCTACTTCTGCTGCTGATCAACAGGACTCTTACCTGAGGGCTTTTTTCTATATATAGACTGCAGAAAGAGCAAGAGAGCACTTCTCAACATGGTCATACATTATGTAATACATGAAATCTATTTCAAGCTTCCTCATGAAATTTTTAAAGGCTTTCATCTGTCCTATTTTTGCTTCTGGAAAGATAAGGGAAGACTCTGGATTTCTTACCCGCACTATTTCACAGTCAACATTTAATTCTGCAGCCACAGCTTCAATTTTCTCTCTGCAGACTGAGCCCAGGCTGGTCATGCCATTGTCCCAGTATTTCTTTAGGGTAGCTAAGTCTCGGTCACTAAATTGTGTGCGGTCCTGTAACTGTAAGATAGAAGAAAATACCGTTAGATTAAAATCTGCTTATGCTGTTCACTTAATTTCCAGAGGTCCTGCATGCAGTCAGACACACACGTTGCACTGCCTCCATGGCTTTTCTTCCTCTTTTAGCCCTCCCTTAAGAATTTGGGATTTTTATCCAGGGCAGTACAGAGTTCCCTGGGATTTGCTTTAAAGGCAATGGTGGTGCTAATGCAAGTTTAAAGCACTTCAGCTTTGTTTCAACTCCACCTGATTCTTTTAAATTTGTTTTATCTCATTCTATAAGGTCTTCCTGAAAATAACTTTTCTCCCCTTGTGCTGTTTACTCTCTCCACCCAATTTATGCAAATAATTCCTTAAGGCTTTCCAAGTTTCTCACCCTCCCCCACCTCAAGTTCTTTTATCTTACTGCAAACTACAGTACATGCATAATTCAAGATTCCCAGATCCTAAAGGGAATACTTTAATGTTTATTTGGTAAGCTTCAGAGTTTAAATAGGTTTCACTGTTTATTTGCCAGATCCCTGATTCTTCATGTATATTTATCAAAACTGTTATAGTGGATTATTGATGAAAGGAGTAACACTGGAAAAAAAAAAATCCTAAATATCCCACCACTTCCTGACTCCATGAACAGTATGTACCAATAGAACTTACAAGCTTTATCAAAAGCTTTATCTCACAGTTTTAACTAAAACCTAGTTTCTTTATACCAGCCTATGTTTGTCGTCTCTCCTGCTACTGTGAGTACATAAACGCAACGATGAAGTCTGCACTAGTAAGGTGTAGCCACATGTGCCAAATTTGTCATTATTTCAACAGCTGAACTTTGTAAGGGATCCAGCTGGCACATTTCAAAGTTCCTCGAGTCAGAGCAGCGAAGTGCACCTCAAGAGCACTCTGGTGAGCAAAGCTGAATCCCTGATGCCCAGTCAGCCTTAGCAGATGCTGGTTTTCCCTGCACACCTGACCTGAGCTCCTCCTACCTACAAGCCATTTTCAAAGAACAAAAGTGTAGTTATCTCCTCAACTGCTGCAGCAAGATCTCTTTCTATAGGTGTTGGCAAAAGAGACTGTAACTTCTGAAAGTGATAGGAAGAGCTCTCCCCATCAGGGAGCAGAAGCCAAATGCTAAGAACAGGGAAGGCAAAAGGAATGTGATAGCAACACTCAAACTACAGGGAGAAACAATCACTCTGGCCTGCCCTGCTTCCCTGAATACTCAGGGCAACTTCACCTTCTAAAGTACAGGGAGCATTTTTTAAACAAATAAGTAACATTTGCTGTCAGTTCTGTAGCGCTCACACTGACAACACTGCTGCGGCAACCCACTGCTCTGTCGTGGTTTAAGCACAGTCGGCAACTCAGCCACACAGCTGCTCACTCACCCTTCCCCCCACCCCCAACTTCCGCCCCTCCGCTCCCAGAGGGATGGGGATGCAACTCCCACAGGTTGAGATAAGAGCAGTCCAGTAACTGAGGTATAACACAAACCACTGCTGCTGCCACCAATAACAATAATGATAAGGGAAATAACAAGGGAAGAGAACACAACCGCTCACCACCCACCAACCAATACCCAGCCTGACTGAGCAGTAATCTAGCCCTTCCGGGTAACTGCCCCCAGTTTATATAGTGGGCATGACGTGCTGTGGTATGGGATACCTCTTTGGTCAGTTTGGGTCAGGTGTCTTGTCTCTGCTTCCTCCCAGCTTCCCCTCCTCCCTGGCAGAGCATGAGGCTCAGAAAGTCCTTGGTCAGAGT
>WYDI02031083.1:6115-27667 GCA_009867235.2 Psittacus erithacus | reverse complement strand
GGCAGCGGCGAGGGCGGGGCTCGGCGCGGCGGGGGCGGAGAGGGCGCTCCGTCAGCAGCAGCTCTCCCCCGGGCCGCTGCCCTCCGGCGGCGCGGTGGGCCTGGCCAGGCCCGCGGAGGGGACAGGGGGAGGAGCCCGGCGGCGGTGCCTGGTGCGGGGCCGCCGCGCTGCTTCATCCTCTGCCCCGCTGCGAAGGAAGTGGAACGACCGGGCTGACCCGCCGCTGCGCCCAAGGTCGCAGCCGTCCTGTCCTACCCTATCCTTCCCCCTGGGGGCCGTCTGACGGCCCCTGCTGGGCCGCCGAGTCGCGGCCCCGCGCTTCCTGGGCTCCTGCGCTGCAGCCCTCCCCGCGGTGCAAAGCAAGGCAAACTTTCCCCTCCCTCCAGAGGGGCCCGCCGCCCCCCGTCCCGCAGCCCCCCCGCCCCGCGGCGTCGGCTGCGGTGCTCACCTGGGGCCGGGGGGCAACGCGGGAGAAGGCGGTGGCGCAGCTGATGCAGGATGACGAGGAGGCCGATCCAATACACCCGGAGCAAGGGCACCGGCGCAGACAATAGCGACATGGCCGCCTCCCGCCCCGCGGCGGCTGGCTCGGGGCGAGGCGCGGAAGGAGCTCGGCAGGCGAGCAAGCGGCCTGTGAGCGGCGCGATGCCTGGCCGCCGCCACCGGGCCGGGCAAGGCCGGGGGGCGGGGGGGGCGCGGCGCGGCGCGGCCCCCGCCCAGCGGAAGGGAAAGCTCCGCCGCTGTCAGAGCAGCGCCTGGGCGCGCCGCGGCTCCCGCCCTTCTGGGCATGTGCGGCGGGGGAAGGGCCGCTGTACGGCCGGCGCGGGGAGGAAAGGGGCGGCGGCGGCGGGCAGACCGGTCGTGGGCAGCTGCGCAGCGCCCGGGGAGCTGGGGACGGGGTGAGGGGAGCCGCGCGGCGGTGTGAGTCAGCACCGGCGGGGCGGTGTGGGGGCAGCGGCTATGGCCGCCGCGGCTGTTACAGCTACCGGCAGCCGGAGTGCCGCGCAGGGGTGAGGCTCTGCCTCAGAGCCCGTGGCTGAAGGGGCGCACTGAGCTGTCTCATGATTGCCGTTCACTCTGGCACAGGTGAAGGGCTGCTCCTGCTGCAGAATCCCATGGGCATCGCTTTGCCTGGGCACGACCTCTGCCACCTCGGGCATCCGTCAGGCTTCCTCCTCTCGCGGTCGCGGCTCTGGCAGTTGCAGATACAATTGGAATCATAGAATCAGCTAGGCTAGAAAAGACCTGTAAGATCAAGTCCAACCTCTACCCCAGGATTGCCAACGCCACCACTAGACGATGTCACTAAGGGCGGCATCTGCACCGTTCGTGAACACTTCCAGAGATAGTGACATTTCTCCAAATGCAGCTTTATGTTCAAAGCCTTCCTGAATCAACAGCCTGAATTTTATACAAGCCTGACGAACACATTCTTTACAGTCATACCTGCTATGTAATATGGTTTACATCTAAAGTTTTGTCAAGTTTTAAAGCCTCAGCCTTATTTTTGAGACTCCAATTACTTGGAGCAGAGTAGTTCCTTCCTACCAGTCCTGCTAGTAGACGGCAGTTTTCAGCTATAGGAAATGGAACGCTTAGCCCTGACATTGTGGGTTTCATTCACAGAACTGCTGGGTTTTGTAATGGCAGATGAGCCTTAGGATCAATACAAAACAAAAAAAATAGTCATTTCACAAGAGGGCAGGTTGACCCCTATATTCAATTTAAGGTCCTTTGGCAGCATTTTGAGGATGATGGGGAGCCATACGAAGTTTGGAAGAGCGTTTGAAATGTAATCTCCTCTTTAAAAAAAATAAACATGCTTTCTAGAAAAAAATAAAATTAATAATATGCTTTTAAAATGTCAGATCAAATTGCTCAGCAGAACTGACTTTCTGTATCCTGTCGGAAATATACATCAAGTAAAACCATAGTGTGCAGTTGCTCCAGGACAACCCCAACCATTTAATTGTATGTATCTCTGGTGAATTACAGGGTTTTTTATTAACACATGAAATTATGCAAACATAAATAATAAACAGAACATCACAAAGTCACATCAATGAAGGATTCATTCTTAATGTATATCGTTCTCAGCCATGCACGGAGTGGTAGAAAGAGCATCATATAAAAAGACATGAAAGAAGAAGCAGTGATGTTTAGTAAAGGTGAATTATGCTTTCAACTTATCTCAGTAAAAATCAAATATTGACTCCTTTATGTTCTCTTACAAACTTTTCTCAGAACCACGGCATTAATGAAAGCACTTTGCAACGTTAAACTGTGGAACTTGCCTACAGTGTATTTACACGATCTGTATATAAATATATTATGCTTTCTCAGGGTTTCTAGTATAATAAAATCGATTGATGCATATTCAAGCTACAGCAATAAATACTCTTGTCTTTTTTCACACTACGCTATCCAAAGAATTACACTAAGTGGGGAACAAACAGTGGGTTAACATTAGGATCTTAGTGGTCCTGCTATTTTTTCTTAAGGTGTTTAACTGATTTTCAGCCCTCCATGAGTAGGGATTCACAGAAAGCATGAAGAAGATTTTGTTTTAACCCTAGATTAAATTATTTTTTCTAAAGGCTGATAAGGCATGGAGGAAAAATTAAAATATTAACAAAAGCTTGTATGTCTGATTCTTTACAAATACAAGATATCAAAATTTTACATTATACTTCCTTTATTTTTGGTTTTCAGTAGTCACCATCTTCTGATTGATACTTTGATTTTTTTCTTGCAGTCATTAACTGTGATGCCTTGAGTATTTGGGCTGGAACTTCATCCACCTACTTTAGATACCTCACTGAGATGTTACTACCTCAATGAAATTTTAGGTGTCTGAGCCCTGGGAGGGACGAAAGGAGTAATCTAATTGGTGCAGCTTTGCTGCACAGGCAGTGGACAGAGAGGGGCACTTTTGAAGACCTGCAGAAGACGAGTGCTTCCTTTGAGGTGCTTACAGTACTTCCTTCTTTCCACCAATTGCAAGAGAACTCACAGCTCCAGTGGGCAAAACCAGCCTGTAGTTAGAACACAGATATCCTCTTGGAAAGTTGGAAACTCTCCATCCACACATTATCTAGCTTCTCTGTCCCTCCTGCAGGACTGGCACTAATGAAGTAGTAGGTGATCACAGTGCTTTCACCCACATTTTGCATAAAGATGCATAAAACTGCAAAAAAGGAAGTAGGTGATGTTTCTAGGTTCTAGTTAAGCCCTGAGCTCAAACTCCTCAGCAGAATGGCATAATCAGCAACCATCGGTAGCATGGATGGTAGGTATTGCAGCTGAGAGCCTGTGCAGCCAGGAATGCACGAAGCATGGGGCCACATCAGAGCAGACAAAAGCAAACTCAAGGTTAGCCTTGCACTTCAGATGCTCTCTGGCCTGGGGTGGAGGGTTGTGAGATTATGCCCTATTTTTCTTGCTTGTTCCATGACAATCTCCTTTGCAAGACATTTTTTCCAGGTGTGTGAATTTGCTCCCCTTGGTTTTGCTCCCCTGGAGATGAGAAGAACTGGAGCCAAAAACTCCTAGTAGTCACCATGTGGCGGTTCAAGAAGTTCAGTAGGGGAGGGCGATGCTTTTTGCCCAAGTGTGGCGTAATAATTGCTGCAGTCTCGTAAGATGTCAACAGTGTCACATCAATCCCTGTCAAACAGTAAAATGAACACTTCCGCTCCCCTGCTTAGCTTAAGACGTGCACTCTGAGTTTTGCACGTATGTCAGAGCCGATGGCCCACGCTGGAAGAAGCCAGACATAATTCTGACTGCTGCTAATTTTTCAGGCTTCTAAAAAGGATTTAAATGCCTGTCTTCCAAAGCTGGATTGCACTGGGACTTGAGGCAAGAGATAAGTGCCTATCTTCCCAAAACAGGATCTCCTAAACATGTGTGGGTGGATAAAGTTAAATGCCTGAGGAGCTTTCAGGTTCAGGAGGGGGGTGCTCACAAGATTAGGCAGTGCTAGGAAACAGTCAGTTGGGATTGCATCTGGAATTCATGTGGGGATCTGTGCGTTTGCAGACAATTCTGACAGGCTGCAAATGCTTTTCTTTTCCCCCCTCTATGAAAAAAAAAAAAAAAGGTCATTTTAGGTACCCCAAAACAAGGCATCAGCTTACCTAGTATTGGGCATGTAAGCATAGCTGGACCCTATGGAGATGTAAGCTCTTGGGCACTCTCCATAGTAGCTTGGCAAGGATCGATTACCTGGAAGGGGAAAGAAACTTTGCCAAGGGGAGAGGTGTCTGCAAGCAATGCAGTAGGAAGTCCCTGGGACTGAGAGCAGGCTCCTCTGCTGTGAGCTGTCATCTCACAGGATACATTTATTCTCCTTTAGTAATGCTGGGGGAAATAGAAGATTGGTGTAACACCGATCTTCCATGTAACAGAACCAGGGCTACAGCATTTGCCCATGCAGGGGGACGGCTTTTGATCCATGTCAGTCTTTTTTCTGGTATTTCACTTCTCAAGAAAATAATCTCATTGGGAAGAACTGACCCTTGCTAGTGTGGCTGTGCTCAGAAGGATGGGAAGCCCAGGAACACATTAAAGAAAATAAGTCTGATGTTTTTCAGCCTAGTATTTAAGTTCATGAGAACAAGGGGACAGAGTTCCAGTCCATGTTCCCTGAAAAGCTTACGCTTTTTAGGCTAGGGAAGAACAGGGTGAAATATAGACTAATAATCACAAATAGCATCCTGGAGTAGGGACAGCTTCCCCTCTTCAACTAAATGGTCACACCATTCAGCTATCATGTAACAGGCATAGTGTGCTTACTACTGCCTCTCAGTTTTTTCAAAGTGATCGTCCCCGCAGCAGCTATTGTATTTGTGCATCTGAGTATTCAGCATATGCTGCACCTTCAGGATGTATCTGGTCTGGAAAGCCTGGAGTAGTTGGGGCTGGGTTTGCAAAAATAAAAAATAAGATCCCCAAACGTGGATTTACATACAAACCTTCTGCAGGAACACAAGTATAAAGCAGGTGAGCTGACAGAAAAACACACACAGGCTTTTGTTAAAAAAATCCTTCTGTCATCAAACACTTCAAAATAGTGAATCTATTTAGAATTAGGTAAGGGTATTAGCAGCTGTAAACTGTACTCATCACCTCTCTTGGTGAAGTGGCTGAAAGAATAACAAATCATCTGGAAATTCTGGATGTAGCAGGGACTAACCAGCATTATTTTCAGTAGTGAGGAGTCAGTTCTCACACAGTTCCAGGACTTTATTTGGAAACATCCATAACCAGATAAACTGATTGTTTAACGTTGATGAAGTTTCAAAAGCCCTTTGACAAGGTACTGTGCATAAAGGATGCTAAGCACTCGGGATAAGACCCAGCATATTTACAAAAGAGAGGAAAAGAAACAAACCCCACACTAAAACAAGAGCAAAACAAAGTGACTGAAATCAGAACAAAACAAGAGCAGGGTGAGAAGCTTCCATACCACATCCAACCCTGACTAATACATTCCTTAATGTCTTGGATGGGGTAAGGGAAAAGCTATTGCACCAAAATGGCATGGTGTTACTTCTGTTAGTCAAGGTGGGAAAGGAGCAGGGGAATTTCAGACAGATTTAAATACGCGAGGTAGACTGGCAGTATTCCAACACTGATAAAATAATGCTATTGAGAAAAAGGATTAATTAAGGCCACTACAGAAATGGATTTGTTGACAGTTAGTTCATTTGTGTTAGAAAAAAATATCTACTGTCAATAATTGCCATGTGGTTATTTCAGTGTTTATAGCGATGTCTGCAAACACCTGTGGCATACCCTGTGCAACACTGCCCAACCCACAGCTAAGAGGATTTTGTTAGGGTTCAGCAAACAGCCAAGGAGATGATTATGGTCCAAAGCAAGTGTTTTCTGTGACACCAGGTCCTCCGTGCGTCTTTGATCTCTTAGCTGTACTGTAAGATAAACATGTCTTTCATCAGAAACTCTGTTAGCATAGTTCTAATGTGAAGGAAATAAAAAAGCAGAGTCACCCTTCACAAACTGGATACATGAGTTGACCTACACCTATATTTCTGTTACATCTGCTTGCAAGAATACTTGAGTACTGTGTACAGCCATGTGTATGCAAGAAAAAGTCTGGGGGGAGAACACAGCAGGCAAGCTTTCAGGCACACATAACCCTGCCTATCCTTTTAGCCCAAACGGGGCTATGACAACACCGCTACTGTTAGCATTCAAGATTCAGGAACAGAGTTCACTGGTCTCATCCACGCTGTTTGCAGGCACTTCCCTGAAGACTGCACTCACCGCTGTCACAACCAGCCAGATGGACTTGGGAAGCAGTAGAATCAAATCCTGCAAAGATGTGGGAGCCTTGGTTTTCGGCATGCCGGCTGAATTAGATCCCACACATGATGGATAAGCAAGTGACTCCATGCCATAAGCAGGGTCTCCTCACACTGGTGATGGATGGGTGGCCAGGTCAAGGAAGCTGGGAGGTGAAGTTTGGATATCAGGACCTTCAGAGCAGTACAGAAGTGGATGTAGTGTCAAGGACTGTGCCATACAGAAATTAATGTGTAGTCGTGGCTGTGGCTGGCATTTTAAACACTCATGCTACTCAAATGAGGGCAATTCTTGCCTGTTACAACTTTTTCATACAGCTTGAACTGACCTGGCTTTGTGCCCCAGTCTGTCTGTGTGCCTCACACCAATGTGAAGATGCTTTTCCTCATGTATTCCTGTTTCACCAAGTGACTTCTTAGACTGGAGCTAATACATGTTGTCTTTAGGACCCGTGCTGGTTTTATACTTAAATGCACATACTTCCTGGGCTCCTTGGGGGTATGTCCTGCCCACAGCGCTCTGTGACTTCAGCATGAGAAGAGCATCTCTTATTCCTGTTGTTGTTAAAGACTGTCTGGGGTGTTCCCGACCGCCTGTCTCTAGGCTGCGGCATATGAGAGCAAACGCGATGATGGGTAAAGAGATGAGTAGAACAAGCTGGAGGCAAGATCAAGCCAAACACTATGCAAATGCTGAGCAAAGAAACTAATGCAGATGACAGAAGATAGGAGTTGTGAGAAAGGCTAGAGGTGGGCTGGCTTTGGTTTAACCTTGATGAAAAATGGTTCAGCTCGCTGTTAACCCAGATCATGGCACGCAGCAGGAAGGATGAAGATGGGCAATTTTCTGGTCTGTAGGGTCTGTATGTCTGAAAGCAAGTAGAGCTGAAAAGCTCACTTGCATTAAAACCATTTATCCTGCAACACGGCTGGAGCTGCGTAAAGGCGTGCTCATGGGGTACGTGGAATGTTGACCGCAAACACGAGGGATGCGTACAGTGACCTGAGCTGGGAGGTGCCTGAAGCCCAGTGTTCCCTTTTGCCCTTCTACATTGCATATATTGGGGGATTATTGAGAATCGGGGAGGATCCGGCAGTTTGTTAAGCCTGCTCTGCTCTTCCTTTTATCACTTTTCTGGCATAACAGCTTTCCTCTCCAATTTGTCAATGGGCGCTGGCTCCTGAATCTCCCTAGACACTTACTATGGCTGCAGCTGGTTCCTCTAAACCCCCCAGCTGTCTCTGCACTGTAACTTCTCCTGGTCCTGGTGCAGCTGACACTCTCTCCTGTTTTTCCCAATTCCATCTCACTTACTTTCTACTCACCCAGACAAACCTGTATCTCTATCTGCCTACAATCACTGGATTTCCCATCCACTTGATCACACCTGCCTGTCAGTTGTCCAAAAAGATTACGTACGCCTTGAATTTTCCACTTACTTTAACAAATGAATGATTGCAGCATTATGTAACTTGTTTGTTTGGCTTGTGCAGTAATGGTTTGGACTTTGGCTATTCTATAGCATTACATTGATTTACTAAGCACAAAGCAACTGTGTAAAAAGCTAGCAAGGCCAAGAGATGAACAGACTCAACATTTTTTAATAAAGGGAGAATTTAATCAAACAAATAAAGAGGTCCTGCTATTCTTGACAACAAATCTGTATGTGACGTGGATGAGTTAAGAGAAGGAGGTATCTGAAAAATCTCCTTCCTTATCCTTGGGATGATCCAAGTCCCTGTAAACACTGAGCTTTATTTCCCATTCTTCATCTCATTTTTTCCAGTATAAAAGCAAATCATAGTGTGATCATGCTGAATTGCCTTAAGAACAGCTGCAGAGAAGATTCAGCTGGGCCGCGACCTTAGACTTTCTCCTTTTAACATTTGTCTGTGAAGAAGCATAAAATGTTTCAGAATTGTAGTTTGACCTCCTAAAATATGTATACTAAAAATTATCACAGACAATTAATTCTGCTGATAAAAATAATAACTTACAGGCTGGAGAAAGCCAAGGGCTTATCCAGTTGTTAAAAATCCAGTTTCAGATTTGGTCGGTCACTGGAACAGGGTCCCCAGGGAAGTGGTCACAGCACCAAGCCTCTCAGAGTTCAAGGAGCATTTTGACAATGCTCATAGTCCTATGGTTTAGTCTTAGGTACTCCTGCGAGGAGCAGGGACTTGGACTCAGTGATCCTTATGGGTCCTTTCCTGCTTGAGATATGCTATGATTCTATGTCTGATTCTTTTATACATATGATATTATCTTCCATATTTTTCAGAGATAATAAACTATTTTGATTATATATAATACATCACTTATGATAGTTTAATTTCCAAGTCAATTAAGAAAGCAGTTTAATTCAACATCATCATCACATCCCAGTCTGCTGAGGCAGTACAGAGTGAAAGATTGGCCAGTTTTAAAGATCTTTCACTAGAGACTCTCAAATATGTAACAAAGTGGGGATTTCTCAGTTCTCTGGCTGCCCTGAGCGCCAAGACTGCTCAAGCCTGATTGATAGATAACATTTGGATTCTCATGAGGTAAGGTCAGAAATGGTGCATGACAGATTCTGGATCGGTCTTGTATTTGTATTGTTTTCTAATCTGCTGCTGCTGTTTCAGTAGCATCAGCCATTTTCATTCAGTATTTAATTCTGATAAGCCTAACATAAAGGCTTCAGAGATCACTGCTTGTATACATGTTAGATACATATATTTATTTTCTGTTACTTGGGGTTTTCTTTTTTCGTGTGTAAGAGTATACTTTTAAGTTCCAGCATGAGATTTTAAAAGTGCATAGGTAGTAAAAAGCCTTAAATCCAAACCAATCAATAATTCAAGTGACAAGTTGTAATCTTTAAAGCTGCTTCTTAAAACCTGGGTGCTTGGTATTTTTTTTCTAGAAACTTGAAAATATAACATCACCCCATGATCCACTCCATGTCACTGACTGTTGATTGGCGAGTTTAAGGTAAACTGCTTTAGCACTGCAGCATATTTTATTCCACAGTCCCAGTTAAAAGATGCTTTCCTATGCCCCGACTTCCTTTCCACGCACATTTATCTAAGGCCTAGATTATAGGAAGTGTAGACAACTTCCATAATAAAAAACAGAATATACATATACATTATAATGTCTACATGTACAGACAGATAAAATAACATTTTGAAATTTCATTAAGCATATGGAAGGTGATTGGCATTTCCTGCATCCAGGACTTAATACAGAAGTGTTTAAAGGGCTTGGTTTACTTTCCTCAAAAGAGCAGGGATCTTTTTCTATATAAACCACATTACAGCATCATTACTACTTTGAATAAAAGAGTTATAGTGGCTATAACATGCACTTGTTACACAAAAATTATAGGTGGAGAGCATATTCTCCTGGTAACCACATGCTCAAGTTGCAAGCCCCAGCAAACAGGTTTTTATCAATCAGAAGCGTAAAACCAGGAGCCTTTGCTGCTCTTCCAGATTAAAGAAAAGTAAGCAACCAAACCCCTACACCATGCACAGGATGAGCAGCTTTATGCTCACGATTTTGCTAGCTGGGTTTCTAATTGCAAAACAAGGGGGATTCCTGCAGCTTGCATGTCAGGACTTGCGCCTACCTGTCTTGTGGCCAGCTTGTGTTTTATTTGGGTTTTGCTTCCTAATAATGAGATTATTTCCAGCCAATTCACCGTGTTTAATTTTTTTCTTCTTTTTTATCCAAGTAGGAATCAAGGTAAAAACTACATTTTGCATCCAGCTTTCCTTGGGTTTTGTTTGTCACAGTATCAATCATGCCCTTGTTTTGCACTCTTGCAAGCAACGCTTTACAATAAGCCATCAATAGCAATCAAGGATCTGATTCTCTTGCTGTTGTTGATTAAATAGGGAGAATAAAAACTGAAATAGAACTTGACTGCTTAATCAAAACATAGGTTTATTTACAGAAAAAGGCATATATATTTGCCTGTAGCTACGCCCAAAGAAATGGCTTTTTTTACATGCAGGTCTAGTTTTCCCTCTAATTATTAACTGTTCCTGCTGTAATCAAAAGGTTAATTTAAATTATGATGTTATGAAAGAAAATTTTACTCAGCTTCAGAAATGCATATGAATGAATGTGTGATCTGTAGTTCCAGAAGGGGATCAAGCACTGAACAGCCACACTGGATGAGATGGAAGATCAGCAGAGATTTGTACGTATCTGTTAAAATTGCCACTATCAGGTATCTCAGAAGTTTAAAATCTCAGCAGACAACCTCCTGCATGCTAATCTCCACTTTCCTTATCTCCACCTTTTATACTGATATTTAGTAATGGTTGTTAAGACAAAAATTCTGAAGATTTCATATTAATTTTTTTGTTTTTCTGCCACTGTCTCTTTAGATATATTTTATATGTAGATGATTCTCCAAATGATTATTAATTTTATTAAGTCTCTTCTAACTGTGCTGCACTTCATGTATATGAGTATATGCATTGTGTGACAAATCATTTTTTACATTTTATAATTTACCACCTTCTAATTTCATTGTTTAGCCCTTTATTTCTATACTGTGAGGCAGGAAAGCAAAATTCCCAGTCTATCTTTAAACCACTTATTATTTTATATGCTGCTTTTTCTGTCTTAGTCATTTCCTGTTTACTGTAAAAGATCTTTTATGTCTCTTCAGAGGGAGCTCACAATACAACACAATCTGTGAACTTTTATTTAGACAACTCCTGTTCAAAGTGTACCATGGAGTGTTTATTAATTTAACTGAGACTGATATATACTGAAAGAGGTATTGGTATAAAGAGTATTTCACATATTTACAGCACGAAACTGCAAGTGTAAACTAGACAGAGATTAAAGTCTGAGTATTAAGTGAGCCATGGATAAAAGGTGTTCTTGTTAAGGCCTGCACAGAATTGGCTAGTCATACCGTGCCGTGCTCTTCCCTGTTTTTAACTGTGAGATCGTATGAAAATACAGATGACAACTGCACTATATGTTTTCCTAAAATTCTGCTCCCAGGCCCTCTTGGCTGTTCTTGGCCTCCAGCACTGGCACACCTCACTACAGCCATCCAGCCCTGGCTTTAGAGAGTGAGATCTCTTCACATGCTGAGCGCAACAAGATCGGTACTGCTGATGGAGAAGAGCCAGAACCTTATCTAATGCCACAAAATGCCTTCGATAGCATCTGCTCTCTCATCAGCACACAACAGTTCTTCATCTGTGCCATTTTCCAGCCATACTCCAGGACTGCATCAGCAATGAGGCCGCTATGGTGATAAGGACGATTTGTAAGTAGTATTTTTTTCTGCGCTTTCTTTTTCTGGTTGCTACTGTTTGCCACTTGAGAGAGGGAGTGAGAGAGGGAAAAAGAAAGAAAATAAAGGTATTTGCAATGAATTCTTGAAGCATTTTAAATATAAAACTTCATATCAGCTTTTCCTGTTTAATTACCTGCTGCTGCTACTTGGAATTTTCAGGGGTGAGCCCTGTAATAACTTGTTTGATTTATAGCTATAATGATTTATTCCTGCTGGGGGGGGGAAACCACACTGTTTTTTTCTGTGTCATTCTCTATGCTCATAGTATGTATTACAATGTTTTTTCTGAGAAAAATTGAAAAAGTCAGTATAATTTTCTAAAAGCAAATGCTTGATGTACACATTGATACATACGATGCAAGCTATGTCATGTTAAAATAAACACACCTGTTGAGTGTATAGTAGCTTCTTTTTTTCCCAGAAAAATGTATTTTTCCATATACTAAGAATCAGATGTGCTCTCTGCTATTTTCTTGCTTACTTAGAGGAATCTATTGCAATGTATTATATTGTTTGCTTTTTTGCTACGCACTAGGCTGATAGCTTCAATTATTTTCCCCTAATAACCTCAAGCTATTTTTCTGATCGTTGCACTGGATGATGGCGCTACTTAATACATGTACTTCAGCTTGTTGGCCTTTTTTTCTCCCAGACCAACCAGTTTCCATTTATAGATACTACCACTAGAAAAGCCAATCAATTGGATGTATTTATATGTGGCTGCTTTGTGTCCTTTGAGTGAAATTGCCCTTTAGAGAGGACCAAGCAGTACATCATTTTGAGTGTTCACGAGGTGATTTTTCTTTTGCGCATTCAGGCCTCCTGCAAAAACGGGAGCTTTGCTCTTCTTTCAGTATTAGCATTGTGCCTACAAATAGAAATCATTTTACCTTCAATTAAGCTTGCTACGCATCAGTGGCACACTACTGACTGACTTCAGGTTTATTCCATATTTACAAGAGAGAGGAGAATAGGTTTCACTACCCTGAAGATACATTTCTTGATAACTGGTGGTCACTAATCAAAAACTAATGCAGAATACTAGTGACTAAAAACCACATGCATCTGAAGTGTGGAGTGATTTAATCATCTCTGTCCAGCATCTCCAGAAATTAGCATTAATGGTGATAGGAAATATTTATTTCAGGGGAAAATGAGCAATCAGGTAGCGATGGTGCACGCAGCCTCCTTCCAACAGCTCCACGCTCTGACACACATTTAAATCATTTTCTTGTCTAGGAATCGCTCCATGCATGGATTGACTGGTTTTATTTACCAGCCTTCCTAGGCAGAGCTTGGAAATGAGAAAGAAGTGTGGCACTTCATCTACCCAGTCATTTATTTATTATGCTGTTTCCTTGCTTCAGCCCGCTCCCTGCAAGGCTTTTGTTTGTCCTTCTTTGGCTTGTACCTGCACTTCAGGCATAAGGCTGCTGCCTCTGACATCTCTGCAGAGAAACCTGAACCCATGCTCCACGTCTCCACACAGGGACTCTTCCGAGGAGCTGGCTGGGGAGGTAGGAGGGTCTCTACCAGCATGCCAAGCACTCCCGATTGCCAGCCAGCTGTGGCAGTATCACTGGCAGTCTGGAAAGTACAGAAATTCTCCCATAGTAACTTTGTGATACTTAGTGGATTTGCAAAATTTTAGGCTTCGCCTATTTATCAAGTGTTCTTTTTCATTTGCTTATAGAATAAAATCATTGAAAATATTCAAATTAAGAAATAAGCCTTAGAATGTATCTCAAAGTTAATGTATTTGTTAAGTTCAGTGACAGTTACATGACAAAACCATGACGGACTAATTAGCAGCATCAGCAAACAAACATTGATTTCCTAACAGAGATTTTTTTTTCTGATTAATTTTTTCCCCTCTGATAATATGCCAGTTCCTCAAGCCTATTTCTTCACCTCCTAATGTTCTGAAAGGCAACATTACTGTCTCTTCCATCTTTAGTATCCACCAATTCCAATCAAACTAGCAGCAATGAAGATGGATACCCCGTCAGGCATTGCTTCGTCTCCTAGCAGAGCAAAGAGGGCAAAGCTAATATCATAAATCATTTTCCTCAGACAGTATAATCAAGCAATATGAAAAGTTAAACGCTTAAATAAAGTTTCAGCTTCACCTGTCATTTTCTGTGTCACAGACAGGTAAAAACCTAGCAGTGATACAGTCCAGCTCAAGGAAGGAGAGGGGCTACATGGTCTCATGGCCCATAATGCCAGCACCACAAAAATCCTGGTGCTGTGGCCAGGCTGCAAACCTTCTGTCAAAATCTAATTTGGAGCTCTTACTATCCTTACAAGAAGTACGTAAAATGCTCAGGCTGAGATTTTTCTCTGGTAACACATGAAGGGCAAGACTCAAAGCCCAGCAAGTCCAGTGAAAGACATCTCAGGAGGCTTTGGTTCTCTCTGGTCACATTACTGAACAGCAAAATGGAAGAAAAAGGGCAGAGCTGGGCAGAATAATCAAGAACATTGAAGAAGGGTGGGTGGTGAGTGCTATCTAGAAACGCACAGCACCCTTTCTGGACTGTAACAATTGATGACAAACAGAAAACCGAACAGAAGCTGAAATCACCTCCCAACACAAACATGTTTCTGTTCATTGACCATAATGAAAAGGCCTTGCTTCTTGCCCCTATCATTAAGCTGTGGTTTTGCTCCAGAAAGTGATCTGAGGAAAAAAAACTGAAATCAAAGCATCACATAATTCCACATAACTGCAGGCCAAGTGATATCCTCAAGTTACCCTCATACAATGCCATTAACTGTCAGTGGGGTTACAGAGGTGTAACTGGAAGGCAGCTTTGGCTCACAGAATAGTAAATCCCGTGGGTCAGCAGCTAGAAAAATGCCAGTCGACTTGTCTCGTAGCCTGAGCCAAGCTGCAGAGCTGGCAGGTACGGCTAAATCACTTTGTAAATGTATAAAGTGAAAAAATAAATGTTCCAGATGGCGTGTTCTTCCCCTTAAATCCTCTCAGCTCTCACCTGAGGATGTGAATATCTCTAGACACTGTCATGCAAAGAGAGGTAATACTGAACAAAAAAAATCTTGTGTACGAGGATTTGAGCTCATACTTGTACAGTTTACTGGAAAAGTCTTAAACTTTCCACACGGTTTTCTCTGAATATCAATGGTCTGTTTTTCTCTGCTCTCATAGCCTAACCAAGAGGGGAACAGACCCAACAAATGTCAGCTTATAAGATTAGACAGCACATTTTATACTTTGCTAAGACCCCAGTGCTGAGATGTCTGATGCTAGAAACAACGGCGAGAAAGACTGAAACGACGGAAAGCTGGTTTAGAATAAATGTGCCTTGCATATGTCACCTGCACAAGAAGAAAATAAAAATTAAGGGAAATTGCTCAAATTAAAAGCATAAGCTATGAATATCAGTAGACTACAATATATAGGCTTCAATACTTTAGCTGTCATTGCTCTGTTTGGCTTCAGAAACAAAATTATTTAGGATAATTATGATTACAGCTGGTAAGAATTTCAATGCTAGCATTTCAACATTTGTTTTCATGCTGAATCAGAATTAAAGAAAAATAAATTCCTCTCAAAAAATTGTGATTCTTAGGTATTAAATATAGATTCTGTCAAAGCACCATCCTACATGTATCAGTATATGCAGCATCTAGTAGGAACATATTGTAATATTTAATTTGCTATTCCAGTATGATTACAAAGTCAACATGAAAGGAATAGGAAAGTTAAACACTCCCAATCCACAAAGCGCAGTAGTCTGAGGTTAAACAAGGATTTTGGGGTGAGATTTTCAGCCCTGTGGAAATGTTTGCATTTTGAAAAAAAAACAGACTTTTTTGCTGACAGTAAGCTTTTTCATACAGAAGTGTTTCACTAGCAAAGTTCTGACACCTTCCAGCACTTCTTCTACTTGACAATATCCTGATCATACAGTTTGTCTTTCCTTCTTGCTTCCTTACTTCCCTCTTTCGTTCTTTCTTCCTTTACATTAGTGTGATGACAAAGTAGCTTTATTACTGTATTTGGAATTTTTTTTACAGCGCCTACTTATATGGAAGCCTTTGTATCTCTGGACTTGTGTGCAAAACTGAATCCTTACAAAATTCAACCAAGGCAAGTAAACAGATAAAAAGACGGACAAAGAGAGGTGTGCATTTAAGGGCAGAGCTAGGATCAGAAGGAGTGTAGCCCTGGGTCTTACACTGTGCTCCAGACTGTCGTGCCTTTTGTAAATGGCTCAGTGCATCAGTTCACAGAAAAGACTGGCTGGCTGAAGTGCCAGGCATAAAAACAGATTTCCAGTGTGTTTCTGACCACACAATTCATGCACTTGGGATTGCAGGTGGCAGGTGGTGCACCTTCATGAGTCTTAGTTCTGATCCAGGAATGCTCTTCTTGAGGGCAAGTCTCTGTCTGTCCTTCCAGCAGCCTGCCTGGCTTGTACCCTACAGCCATCTAGGCTTCAGCAGAAGAGGTCCTCCATGAGGCACTCCTAAGGCGTGCAGGTATTCAGACTATGCTATCAAACTGGGCCAAAGTAAGACCCCCTTGGAGTACCAGCTCCTTTCTCCTTCAGTCTGTTTTTGCTGAGCTAGTGAAGACATAGCCATAAAAATCCATGCCATCCACCGTATTTGGAACTATTACTGAAGACTGGACCTTTCTGAAAGCATTTGTGAAGCATAATCCTTGAGAAACATGGTTAAGACACTGGAAATATACAAGCAGTATGGCAACACTTACACTGGGAGGTAGAGAGATGCTCCTACACTCCCTGCTTCATCTCTGTAACCCCTTCATCTCCTTCTCCACGGCCGGAAACTGGGTGCCTGTGCAGGGTATCTTCTGTGATGCCCTCATGGGAGATGCCTCATCTGGATGAGGAGGCAACTAGCTCTCCTGAACACACTCACAGATGCCTAATTCACTGACAACTCAACCTGCAGCACAGAATAATCCGCTGTTCTCCTTCTGACAAGGAACTGCATCAAAAGCTTTGCCGGAAAGAGAGAGAAATAATGTTTGGCAATGATATGTCTCTCACCCGACCTGTGGTGACAGCCATAGTTCCACAGCGCAGTGCCCACCCTGACCCCTCATAAGCAAGCTGGGCTCCCCAGCCCTGACCCACATGGTCCCTAGAGGGAAAGCTGTAGTGTCTCCTTGTGCAGCACTCAAGACACCTCTGCCTTGAGCAGCCTGCCTGCATGTTCGCCAGGCAGAGGGTTTCAAGACAGCAGCCTCCACATCCAGGCACCTGCGCTTGGTGCCCTAAGATGGGCACTGCTGGAATTTGCTCTTCACGTTTCTTTTCAGTAAACTGTCTCCAGTAATTGCCTTGGCTTCAAAGTTGAAGGCCTCTGGAGTAATGAACCACTGTTATTTCTAGTACAATGGGATCACTGTCTATAATGGATCCCTTAATTGTTACTGCAGTGCAAATTACGAAAAGCAAGAATATGCAAATAGAGACACTTGGCCCTTATGACAGGAAATTAAGGTTTGTTCTCTAACACTGCTGCATGCCCTGAACTCCAGCTCAAGTCAAAATGAATCACATACATTCAGTACTTCGAAAAGCAAGCTTTTAACCTTTACAAACAAGAGCTTATAGAGCTCATGTCTTCTATGTTCTGGCCATGCCTATAAATGTCCAATGCTTTTTCAGCTCCTAGTAATCTCCTGGGCATCCTGGTCCCATCAGAGTTAATGGCAAAACCTGGCAAAAAGGGTGAAGTACATTTTTTATAAATAATTATTAAATCTGTGGGTGTATTATCTTTTGAACTTTTAGTGGGTTTGATGGCTTGATTGGGTTTTTACCCAAGAAAAAGCAAGCGAATGTCACTATATCATCTGCAATATAAAATCTTTCATCTTCCTTCCTATTTTTCATGCCTTGAGAGTCTATCATTTTCAGCCTCTTAGATAAGATCTTTTTCATACCTTTTCCTCCCTTGCTGGGGTGTTGTACTCCTTGGAAGCAATAATGACCAGAACAAATTCAGTCTTCTGAGAAAGAGCATGTTATCTCTACACTGCAATTTTAATGTTCCAAGAATTAAGAGTCTAAATATTTAATCTCCACTGTGAACCGTATGAAAAGCGTGGTATTGTCAAACAATAGGGGTAAACCACTGAGGAAAGGTCCAGTCCTTCTCTTACTGATGCCAGTGGGAATTTTGCCAGGAAGCTCAGCATGAGCAGGGTATAGCCCAAAGTAATCAGTTCCACAGCTGATTACATGAAAAGCCCTTAATTATAGCATGATGATTGAATATTATTAGTCACGAGATACAGGCATCTTCTGGAACCAAAACCAAGAAAAAGAATGTATTGAGGCGATCCCTTCTCTGAGTTGTGCCTCTTTGGCAGCAGCCTTTTATCAGATGACTTCTCACATGTTAGCACAGCTACTCTGGTTTTGGCTGCAGCCTGAGACGCACAGTGAAACTAGCCCAGATTTCCTGTTCCACAGTTCCTCTCTGCTAAAGGTCTCTCAGCCCATCAAGGCCACGCCATTTGGTAAGAAAAACATTTTTAGCAAAGCCAGGAACACTCTGCGCTTTGCTGCCCATCTTCTCACTTCAGCTCAAAGGCAATTCAAAGGCACATCTTGTTTCTTAGGTACCACTACCAGGCTGCAGAGGGACAAGTAGCTAATGACCATGCGTGACAGACAGCTTCCTGTCCACAGTAGGAAGACTGTGGGGCAGACCTCCAGAGCCAGACGCCTGCTTCTGCAGCCTCGACCAAGCTGGAAGCGGGTTATGGCCATGAATTGGTGACTGAGGGCACAGAAGATGTGTGCAACTTAACAAGATGCCTGCACAGTCAGGATCTTCACGATTCCTCAGGGAGCGTTTGTTAGGCAGATGCACTGCTGCCGTTCTGCACTGTTCATCAGAGAAAATGAGGCTTGCACAGTACCCTGCAGAAGCAAAGTCCGTATGAAGATGGGAATGCAATAAGACTTCTTATGAACTTTGCATTAAAATGGTTTATTATTACTTATATGTAAGGAAGTTCATTTTCTCTCTATGTTACTTAGGGGTCAAACAGAAGCCTGCCTCCCTACAGAAATCAGTAATTTGGCAGCTTAAGCAAAATCTATCTTTATAAAAACAACAGGCTTTAAAACATGGATAGTCATTTCACTCAATGTTACTAAATCATTAATAGTGTTTGCTTCTGGTTTTCATTGTCAGAGTCCCAGGAAACTGCAGTGACGACAGTGGGAAAACACACGTCCACACCATGTCTGAGATAGATACATTTTGTGGGGGATTTTCTTAGCTGCCTCACTGAGAAGTTTTACATTACGTTTGAAGTTATTTTTCACATTTGTATGTTTCTTGTGCTTCTTATCTAAAAGGAACTGTGAAACTCTCCCACTGCTTCCTGCCTGAAACTGCTGTCTGTGGACGCAGCTCTGATTTCCCTGTCATGATACGTGTTGTCAGGCTTTGTCTCGTCTTGAAATTATCATTAAAATGGTACACTGGGAAGCAGTCCCATTTGTAACGGTGGGGGATTCTGAAATATTTTCAGTGATTTTCATAATAGCAGTTGGTAATTTCCTGAAGCCACGCATTCTGATTAAATAGCTTTTCTTTCTGCAGTCCTCTGAGGCGGTACTAAAAAATCAGTATTTCATATTAACCTCTCAAGAGACGAGCAAAAATCAGCTGCCTTGCTAGCAGAAGTACTATTGTGTGTGGTAAAGGGTCAAGACAGAAATGTGCTGAAAATGTTTTGGATACTTACATAAAGAAATTATTTATAACTTGGAGGTTGTTTATTGTAAAAGGGGGTCTGTATTTGACCCTGTGCATCCTACTCTGACATACTTAATGCCAGTTAAAGGAGAATAGTATCTGTATTTCTCAGACAAAGCGCCCTGACATTTCAGAAAGATAACAGCTACCTCTCAGTTTAAATAAACTCAGAAATGTGTCTGAAAAATCATTTGTCATCGGCTATAGAAATGTCAGACTTCCAGTTTAAGCAACAGAGCTATTAAATTCTTTTCACACTTTGACCATGTGCTAAAATGACCAGCAAATGAAAAGCTATTGTGTTTATTTTCTAAGGGCAGCTACAACATGTGCTAATGCTTTCTATATGGAAATCCATCACACAATATACATACTATAGTTCTGAATATTCCACCTACTCTAACCTGTACTATGCGTCAGTTCTCAAGATCTTTGTATAGAGCAGCTCACGTGTCACACACAGAAACATGCTGCACCTCTGTGTTGGGTTGATGCATTTCTGGGGTACCACAAGCTCATCTTATTAGAGTGCAGCATAAATTCCATAAAGAAACTTTTGGAAGTGAGAGCCTGGTCTGTGTTTAGGCTTTGTGCAGACTTAAGTGTGAGGGAGTACAAGAAACGTATGTGTTTTGCACAAAAAGCCTTGGCACACCAGTAGTCCCTACACTCTGGAAGGGCAGTAACTGCCTGGCTACCAGTTTCTTTAAGGGACGGGGAGGAGATGGAACCATGGCTACACTTCTTGTGATTTGTAAGAGATGGGAAAAATCTCCAGGAAAAGCAAGAGAGCACCCCTGTCACCACATACCGTGGAAAGACATCCTGTCAGCCACACGGTGCACCAGAAGGCACCACTGCATCCTGCATCTTCTACAGTATAACCAGAAAGTCTGATAGACAAAGCTTTCACTTTACTGCTCACACCCAGTAAGAGATCTGTCTGGACTAGGCAACAAGGGTGAAGCAGAATGCACCCCTCCTTCCTTATCTGATGCTATGGGGGCATGAAAAGTGGATAGTACACCAAAACAGGAGGAGGAAGAAAGCTTCTCAGCTCCAACAAACTCTCAGCAAAGTTTCCAAAAGCTACCAGGTTTCCAAATTGAAATTACTCCTCCATCACAATGCACTGGTACAAGAGCTCTCCAGTGACCTGAGTCAGGGAGCCTGTGACCTTCTTCTGTCTCAGTCCAGGTGGCTAGTTAATTCAGGCCTGGGTCCTGCAGTGAGTTCAGGTGGGCTGGCATAGCCTCTGACAGTCTCTGAACACAGGCGGGTTCAGGATCCCACCTGAAGGGATTCTGTGGCAGGGTCAGGACTCTGGAATCTGATCCAGAAATCAATGTGGCTATGAAAACTTTCTTAGAATCATTAAAATAATATTCCCTTTGTTTTGTTTACGTTCCTTCCCTTCTTGGTTACATCAGCTGTTTGTTAAATTAGTGTTCTGGAAGCAAATGCACTTCTGTTCTCACAGAGTTCTCTTTAAACTGATGATCTGTTTCAAATGCTCTTCAGCTTGTTAAAAAAGTTAAAAAAAAACCCAACAGGAAGAAGAGGGGGTTATGAGCTAATACCCTTCCTAATAACCACAGAAACCAGAATCTTCTGGAGAAATTAGCATTTATCTCTTCACCAGCATAAAATCTCTCTAACCTATTTTCCCGATTTGCCTGATGGTGAGGGATCGGTAAGCAACACCACACTTGCAAGTCAGCTGCCTCTTCATGACTGAGCATCATGGGACAAGGATAACACCGCTCTTATTCAGAGACCAGGGCAAAAGGAGCAGAGTTATTAATGTCAAAGATGGGAAACATAATTCTCAGGCATTAGATGCCATGGGTTTAATGGACTGGTCAAAAAACAAGTCTCCTGTACAAACCAAGAAGGAATTTGACCCAGTGCGACACAAAGGACTGCCGTGGTTTCAGCCCAGCTGGTAACTCAGAACCACTCAGCCGCTCACTCACTCCCCCCCTGCTTCCTCCCCCCCACTGCTAGAGGGACAGGGAGGAGAATCGAAAGAATGTAACTCCCACAGAGTGAGATAAGAGCAGTCCAGTAACTAAGGTATAACACAAACCACTGCTGCTACCACCAATAATAACAATGATAAGGGA